>PVKA01016306.1:0-48196 GCA_004027165.1 Ctenomys sociabilis | reverse complement strand
GGCCGCGCTGTCTCTGGCCGGTCTCAGGAGCTGGGCGGGGGCGGGCGGGATGGAGCAGGACGGCGGAGTCGGCCGCGCTGTCTCTGGCCGGTCTCAGGAGCTGGCAACATACATTTCTTTTAATACATTTTCTCACTGAAAGAATTCAGGATGTTTATTTTCTACCTTCAAACCCCATTCATAAAATGCATTTCTATGTCTACTAAGTGAGACTCTGGAATCACAGAAGTTATCTCAGCATATGCAGTAACATTTCCATTTCTATTTTTATTAAAAGTCTGGTCATTGTTGACCTCTTTCGTGATTCTGACATTCAGCCTTTCCTCTCTTTGACTTTACTCTTAGCTAATCAGCTCGTATCTCTAGGAAGATCTTTTAAATTCAGTGTTCAATTGTGGCTACAACTTGAGTTCTATACATGAATTATTGTTTGAAATTGGCTCCTTCTTGACTACAAAGAACTAAGGCGGTGTATGATCACAGAAATCTAAATGCTTTTATTATTTCTTATGTTCTTTTTTCTAAGTCTGTGGAGTATAGCACTTGATGAATATTAGTATAAGTGTTCAATTACAAAATTATGAATGGACTAACTTAACGTTAAGAAAGTAGTGAAGAATGAATAACTGGTTGGAAGACAACAGTATGTATTACAACAAATACTGTGAAATTACGTATCACTTTCAGTGTTTTCCGTTTTATTTCTAATTTGTACTCTCTTTAAAAAATAAAGAAAATAATGAAGCAACAATTGGTTCTTCTCTTTTATCAAGGTGAAACTTCGGAGGAGGCTGATGCTGAAATGCCCAAAATTTATGAGCCAATTGACTCTTTCAGTCACCTGAAAGAGCGTCTGAATATGTTCCTGCAGCTGTATAATGAGAATGTTCGTGGCACTGGCATGGACTTGGTGTTCTTTGAAGAAGCAATGATTCACTTAGTCAAGGTATGGTGGGCTACTGGCATCACGCCTTGGTGAAGTGGCAGGTACTTTGCTTCCCACCAGAAGTCCCTCCCTCTTTTCAATTTCATCTTCTTGGAGATACTCAATGCTATATTCCAATTTAATTTCTAACCTGAATAAAACATGTCACACCTTATAGGCTGGAAATAATGGTGTGTGTATTTCCAGTGTGCAATGTGATAATTTTATTCAGGGCTGCTGCACAGCTTCCAGCTCAGTGTCTTCATCACTGAGTGGGTAGCATGAGTTCAACGCTTAGGCAAAGTCTACTTCTTTTTACATTATTCAAGGAATATTATTATGCATGTAGTGCAAAATGCAGGGGACATTGACCTCAGGGGAATAACACACTAAAGCTCAAATGTTACAAGGGTCTACCCATGTGAGGTAGAGAGAATGCAGATTTACTGAGACAGAAAACAGAATGGAGATTGCCTGGGGCTGGTGGAGTGGGAAATTGGGATTCAGTGTTTCCTGGGTGCAGAGACAAAGGGAGCTCTGGAGTTGGATGAGGATGAGGGCAGAACAATATGAATGTTGAGAAGCTCTGAGTGTTAGAATGAATGAAGGTAATTTTTTGTCATGCATATATATCATAATCCAAAATAATGTCAAAAACAATGAATAGCTGGCTTTGAGCAGAGGAGAATTCCATTAGAATAAAGTCAACCTGTGAAGGACAATGCCCATTCTTTGTCATGTGAATCTTCCCAGTATCCACTTTTAGGACAATCAACTCTCAAATGTTAGAAGTAAGTGTGCTATTTCACCTAACGCCTTACATGACCTAATTTATCAATATTATAAAATAGCGCTCCTTAAAATCAATTGTTGGCAATCTCTTTGTTGATATTAGTTACTTTTCCTAACTATATTGTTTTCATTAGAAAGAGCACTATTAGAGACTGTTGTCTACCATTGCTTAGGTTTAACCGTGAGGAAGTGTCTCAAACACAAATTGTGTTCTGAGGTCATTTAGAAATGGACCTTACAAATGAAGGACTTTCTAGAGATTGCTTAGGAAATCTCTGAAAATGAGGACCGCCTCTCTTTTTTTTCCCACTAGTAAGCAAGGGAATATTTTGCACAAGGTGGAGTAGGTCTGGGAGAAGGCAGATTGCCAGAGGGCCTGTTGTGGATTGTGTCTCCCCACTAGCTGCCATTCAGTTTGGCAATTCTGTGAGTTGTTAGAGACCTCTCAGCTCAACAGTGGGCCCGGATATTCTTCCAAAGCCAAACATTAATAACAGTTTCATATCAACTCTGAATTTATGGTTGTTAGGAGTTAAGTATTTTGGGAAGAATATATATTATGTTACATGTAATAACTAAAAGAAAGGGAAAACATGTTCCAAAGGAGTGATAGCAGAAAATGACTTTATGACAAAGTGATTGTTGGTGACACAGTCTGTGTGGCATTTCATAATCAACCACAGTGAAGATGATGTTATTTATGAGAGTGTTATGATTGAGCAAACTGTGGGAACTGTCTCCATATTTTGCAGCACAGACAAAGACGAACCCTTCTTTATGTGTCTGGTGTGCTACTAGAGGCCTGTGTCTTAGCTAAGGGACCCTATGGGTGTTTGCCTTTGCCCTCATCCTTAAGCTTGTTTGCTCTGGGGAAGCCAAAGAATTCATCATCAAAAATTTTCAGCCTCTGTTCTGAAGACTTATCATTTTTTAGGCAGACTCTCCCACTACATTTTTTCTGTGCTTAGTGCACACATGCTATCACAAGATCAGGAAATTTGACATATGTGGACTAGTTACAAGACAAGATAGAAACCAAGGGATGGGCTTGGAGACAAAAACTACAGCTAAATGTAATATGATGTGAGACCGGGGGTACTTTCTTCTTCAAAATAAGGATTTTATTTCCACCCAGAAAATAGTGCTGTGAGTCATGCCTTTGTTGCTCCCTGGATGAAAGTTGAGATTGGGATGTACTGTGGATGACTTTCCATGATCCAGCCCTTTGAGCTGTGCCTAAGAGTGTATCATCCAGGAAAATGAACTGCTTATGGCTGTGCATAATCTGACCACACAACAGCCTGTCAAACTATGTTGTGTAGAGTCCATTTTCACTGAGATCTGCAAATCACCCCTATCCTCCCAGTACAAATGACTCCTGAAATGGTCACAAAAAAGACTTGAATTGTTTCAGATGTAAGCAAGTCTGATGTGAACCCAATCTTTTACTGTCCCTTCTGCTATTTCTCTACCCTCTCCTGGAGTTTCTACCTATGAAGGGATAACTCAGGGCTTACTCTCGGTCTAAGATTTTATGTATCTCATTTCTTCTTTGTGAAATTTATTCTAATTGCTGTCTACTATGCTGAATTTTTTGTATGGCAAACTTCTACTTATCTTTCAAGGCTGAGATTAAATTTCATCTCCACCATTAAGATTTGCCTTCCCCAGGCAGTGATGTCTTCTTGGCTTTTTCCTAGTGATCCTCTTCCTCTCCTGTTCCCTATTCACCCTCATTCTATGGCCAAAATGTCTCCCCTTTAATAGCACATCTCCTGCAAGGCAAGAGGGGTATGATTGATATTTAAATATTTCATAGTCCAAGCATTACATTCCATACTCTAATAAAATATCCTCAATTGAGGGGCTCCATTGATGGTGTTCCTGAAATCTGTTTTCCACTAGATTATTCATTTTCTCAGTCTACTTTTATAGTCTTCTGTTCATTCATGGCTCTACAGTTGTCAGATATTTTTTGAGAGTTTTCCATGTGCTGGTAACTGGGACCAAGAAATTTTAATATGAGAACTCAACTCAATTCCACGTAAAGATGTTGGGATGAATATTCTTAATACCCAATAAACAATATCTACTCCTATTGTATTTACCCACCTCAAGCAAAATAAACACTTATGGTTGAAAAAGATAACCAAAGAATAGATGGAGGTTTCCATGGTGACTGCTGGTAGCTCTTTATATACCTTGTCTGTGCCAGTTAAAGTTGTAGCAGGGAAGTATGGGAGGACACATATATTACCCCTCCATGGATAGTGACATTGAGAAGTGTCACATATGAGGTTAGCTGGAAGCTGGGTCAACTGAGCTTAAGTTCTCACCCATCTCCTAAGTCCTCATGTCCCCTAAAACATAAGATGCACTGAATCCTTTTCCCAGTGTTCACACTGAGGTATAGGAGATAACTCGAAACCCAGTGGCTTTCACAGTACCTCTGGAACATACTTGAGCTAGAGAGGAAAATGTTTAGAAAAGATGTTTGACCACAACCCGACAGAATGCAGAACTCTACAATACCAGAGAAACTTTTCTGGCCACAGAAAATTGACTATCTTCTTAGCCTTCACCCCCTTTCTGTCATCTGTCTTAGAAAAAAGAATTTCATCACAGTAATCCAGGCTGCAAGTACATCAGGAAAGGAAGAGAAATAATTATCACATAACGTGAAAAGACCATCAAGGCTTCCTTGTTGAGTCTTCTCTAGGTAGCAAGGAAGCCTGATAATTTAAGGAGTTCTTTCAGAACCAATAAAGAGAAATGTAGTCTTATACCAGGCAGGGTATTTTTTAATGGTCTAAGCCTATTAAGTGACAAGGACTGGCTTCCTGACATATCTTTAATCACTTCTTAATGATACCATGGCTATTGTAGTCTTTGCCAAGTAACAGGAATATTTATGTTTTTTTTTTTTTTTTTTTTTTTTTTTTTTTTTTTTTTTTTTTTTTTTCTTTTTCCTCAAATAAAATTTTTTATTTTTTTTATTTTTTAGGATTTTTCTTCCTTCGGATTTTAACTTTTTTTTTTTTTTCAAAAGTGGAGGATGTTCTACTCAGGAATATGTTCTGTATTATGAAGACAGACATTTTGAAATTTTGTTTGTCTTTCATATGAAAAGTTATTTTGGGAAACTAAAAGAACTCCTAAGATTCTTGAAAACACAAAGTTGTCAAGTCTGGACTTGATGGTGACTTTTGTTGCTGTGCTCATCCTGGTTTCTGAAGGTGTTCTCCATAGTTTCTATTCCATTTAATGTACATTCAACAATGTTGCACCTCAGAAATGTACTTAATCCTTCAATGACCATCTCTTTAGTCTAATCTGGAGACATCCACATTGGCCAAAGTGTTTATTTGACCTTACTTTTACATTATATAAATTGGAAAAAAATCATACATTCACCTGTTGTCAAATATGTGCCTTTTCTCTTCCATGTGACAGATCTCTCGAGTCATTCGTACTCCTCAAGGAAATGCCCTCCTTGTTGGAGTGGGTGGATCTGGAAAACAGAGCCTGACAAGGTTGGCTTCATTCATTGCGGGTTACATCTCTTTCCAAATCACACTAACAAGGTAAAAATCTTGAGTTTTAACCAAGAACACATTGTGAAAAGGGCCTCCTGAAGTCACAAGTGCATTTTTTTAAGGTTCATTGAGAATCACAATAGTTTTCCTCTTGAATTATAGCTTATCATCTTCTGCACACTGGGAGGCATGTCCATTTGTCATACATCTCAGATCATATCATTTCAGGTAGTGGGTCCTTAAGATCCAGAAGTCTGTCCTAAGAGTGTTCCCCAAGTCACAAGAAACTGAATAAAATGTTTTACCTTTTCTTTTTTTCCCTCTCTCTTTTAAGAAAAATGTTTCTTTCCTAACTTTTTGTATCACACTGTGCTAGAAGCCTGTAAGAGACATTGATTTAAGCTTCTTATTTTTCAAATTAGAGGGTTTAGTTGCTAAAAAAGGACAGGCTGTTGAAATTAAATACTTAGTTACTGTACAAAAATTGATGGCTATTTGCTACTGTGCACCGGATTATGAATTTATTTAATGACATAACACAAATACAAGATTTCTAGGACTGAGTCTCCAGGATTGGAATATTTTCCCTCAGGCTGTTTTTTCTCTGTAATTGTTTTTTTTATTGAAGAGCAAATAGCAATGAGACAGTTTCAAATCAAATTAACAAGACAAATTCAATAATTAATACATGGAAAACTGTTTTTGTAATGGTTTGTTATCGTACAAGGTGCCTACATGATGTTATATTTACAGACACTATTATAGCAGATGTCTCTAATCAGTGAATTAAGAGGATGTAGCTATATACTTATTTTTAAAAGCTGAATTATATCACAGTTTCAATAATTAATACTTTCTACGTTGTTATCTTCCTAGTGGTTGTGCATAGTACTAGAAGCCAACATAATATCTTGTCCTACCACTATTAGTGCAAATCTTGCTTCTCATGGAATTATGAAGAAATACTGCATATTTATCCTAACTGTACTATTTACAGAAACACATCATGGTTCTTCCTTTGTATCCTCCTTTTATTGTCCTCACCTGTCAAAGATGGGCACTCCATTGCCACGAAACCATTATAGGTGCCTGAACTCAGCGACACAATCAAACACAGTGCAGCAGTCCACAATAATAGTGAGTTATCTGAAGAAGTTGTTCACTATAGCCATTTACAGCTCAACCTATTATTATGGTCCCTTGTTATGTGCCTAGTTTTTATGCTTTTCTCCTGGATGATTAAGACCTATATACCAAAAAATGTAGCTTTTGTATTTGATGCAGTCAGTAAAGTCCCCTCAAGGTTTATCTTGTAATTCTGTACCTTACTCAGTAGATTCTTTTTCTCTGTCAGCCATGTAGATGAGTCATGGACATTGCTTGACCAGTTTGTTCTTTGTGAGAGCCAGAGAGAAAGTTTTCACTCCATGTGACTCTCCTCAGGCACACTATGGATCATTGATCTCCTTCCTCTGTGGGTCCACAATCTCCTTGATCAGAAAATTTGGGGCACAAGTGAGTTTTATGATGTTACAGTACAATTTCTCCTATATGCTGAGTCATCGCTGACTTTGAAAGGCTAGGGCCAATATGTTGGCTGAGGCCCTTCTATTTCTCCAATTTTTGATCTGGGAACTTAGGTTGTTAACTATCCAGAAGAAAAACCTGCAGCAAGTGCCATTCAGTTTGCCCTAACTATCTCACTAAATTCTTTTTAGATATTGTTGTACACTGTATTTCTTCTTTTGACTTCTCATACTAGGGAGACTATATGATATTTGCACATGTGATTTATTTCACTTATGAGTATGTGTTCAAGTGGCATCCACTTCAATATAAGTGCTTCAAATTTATCATTCTTAATAGCTGAGTAATACTCCATTATATAGAAATACCACATCTTTTTCAACCATTCCTCATGTGACGGACATCTTGGTTGTTACCAAGATTTTTTTATTACAAATTGTGCTGCTATAAACATAGGTAAAAATATACCACTGTGATATAATGTTTTCAGTTCTTCTGGGAAAATTCCCGGTAGGGGGATAGCTGGCTTGAATGGGATTTCCAGTCCTACTCTTTTGAGGAATCTCCACACTAATTTCCACGATGGTTGTACCAGTCTACATTCTCACAAGTGGTGGAGAGGTTATCCCTTTTCCCCACATCCTCTCCAACATTTATTGTTGGTTGATTTCCTCATGATAGCCTTTGTTTCTGGAGTAAGATGTTATCTCAGTGTTGTTTTTATTTGCATTTCAAGGATGGCTAGCAATGTGGAGCATTTTTTCGTATATTTATTTGCTTCTTTAATTTTATCTTCTGAGAAGAGTGTCTTCATCTAGATGCCCATTTCTGGATTGGGTCTTTAAGTTTGAGGGCCCTGTTATATCTTATTTCTATATATATATTCTAGACAGTACACCTTTGTCTGATTGCTTATTAGTTAGGATTTTTTCAAAATTTGTGGGTTGTCTGTTCACTTTGTTGACAATAGCATTTGATGTGCAGAAACTCCTCAAGAGAAGTTGATCCCAGTTGTTGATTCTTTCAACTGTTTCCCATGAGAATACATGTTTGTCCATGAACTCTTTATCTACCTCTATGTCTTTAAGAGTTCCTCCTACTTTCTCTTCCAGGAGATTGAGTGTTTCTATTTTAATGTTTGGATCTTTAATCCATTTTGATTTTGGCTTAGTCCATGGTGATAGAGCTGGGTCAAGGTTTAGTTTTCAGCATGTAGAAAGCCAATTTTTCTAGCATCATTTGTTAAAGAGGCTATCTTTCTTCCAGTAAGCTTCTTTGGCCCCGTTGTCGAAGATCAGATGACTGAGTGTGTTTGTAGAGGCCTCTGTGTCTTCTAATCTAATGCACTGATCCTCAAGGTCTATTTTGTTGCTAATACCATGTTGATTTAATCATAGTGGCTTTGTAGTATAATTTCAAGTCAGGAATTGTGATGCCTCCTGCCTTGTCTTTGTTGGCCAGGATTACCTTTGCTATTTTAATCCTTCTGTAGTTCTAAATAAATTTTAGGAATGCTTTCCCTATGTCTGGGAGGTATGTTAGTGGCAGTGTGATAGGGATTGCATTAAATCTCTAAAACAATTTTGGGAGTATGGCCATCTTAACGATGTTGGTTCTTCCTAAACAGGAGCATGGAATATCTTTTCATTTTCTGGAATCCTCCATAATCTCTTTTCTTAGAGTCTTATAGTGTCCTGTGACAAGATCTTTGACTTCCTTGGTTAAGTGAATTACAAATTATTTCATTTTCTGTGGTGCTAATGTCAAAGGTATTGGTTCTATACTTTCCCTCTCAGTGTGTTTGCTATCTATGTAGAGGAATGCTATTGACTTTTGAGTATTGACTTTGTGTCCATATCAATTCTAGTAGCTCCTTGTTGGAATTTTTGGGGTCTTCCAAGTAAAGTATCATGTCATCCGTAAATAGTGATAATTTAACTTCTTCTTTACCTATTTTTATTCTTTTTATTTTTCCTTCTTTTCTAATGGCTGTTGCTAATGATTCCAAAACTATATTGAATAGGAGGGGTGATAGAGGACATCTTTGTCTTGTACCTGATCTAAGAAAAAGGCTTCAATTTTTCTCTGATTAGAATTATATTAGCTGTTGGGTTGTCATAGATGGCTTTTATCAAGTTGAGGTAGAGTCCATCTATTCCAATTTTCTGTAGGGTTTTAAACATGAAAGAGTGTTGGACTTTGTCAAAAGCTTTTTCTGCATCAATTGCGATGATCATGTTGTTTTTAGATTTCAGTGCATTAATATAGTGTATTATATTTATAGATTTTCGAATATCGACCCATCCTTGATTCCCTGGGATGAATCCTATGTGGTCATGGTGTAAGATCTTCTTGATGATTTGCCGTATTCTGTTTGCTAGGATTTTTCTGAGGATTTTTGCACCTATGTTCACAAGTGAGATTGGTCTGTAGGTTTCTTTTTGGTTGTGTCTTTCCCAGGTTTGGAATCAGTATACTTGTCTCCAAAAATTATTTTGGGAGGCCTGTTTCCTTTGCGATTTCATTGAAGAGTTTGAGGAGTCTGGGAAATATATATTCTGTAAATTTCTTGTAGAATTCAGCTGTGAATCCATCAGGATCTGGACTTTTCTTTTTTGGTAGGCTTTTTATTATGTTTCATATTTCCTTGGCTGTTAGTGGCTTATTGAGAGTTGTTATATCTTCTTGGTTCAGTTTTCACAATTTGTACATTTTGAGGAATCTGTCCATTTCTTGTCTTTCTTCTATTCTGTGAACATAAAGATTTTGAAGTAACTACTAATTATCTTCTGAATTTCCTCTGGGTCTATGGTGATTACACAGTTTTCATTCCTTATTGCTTATATTTGAATTTTTTCTTTCCTCTTTTTGATGAGGTTGTCTAGTTGTCTAGTTTGATTTTTGAACTGTTTTCTTCATCTCAATTGCATTAATTTCTGCTCTAATCTTTATGATTTCTTCCCATTATTTGTGCTCTGGGTTTTGTTTGCTCTTCCTTTTCTAGATGTTGGAGGTGAATCATTAAGGTATTTATTTGATTCCATTCTGTTTTCCTAATGTGTCAGTTCATACATATGAACTTCCCTGTAAGAACTGCTTGCATCACATCCCATAAATTCCGGTAAGTTGTGGTTGAATTTTCATTGAATTGTAGATGTTGTTGAATTTCTTGTTTAATTTCTTCTGTGATCCATTGATTGCTGAATAGGGTGTTGTTTACTTTCCATGAAGTTAGCAGGTTTTTCTGGTTTCTCTTGTTGTTTATTTCCAGTTTCATTTTACTGTGGTCAGATAATGCGCATGTTATATTTTCTGTTTTCTTGCATATACTTACGCATTACCTCTGGACTAATACGTGGTCTATTTGGGAAAACAACCCGTGTGCAGCTGAAAAAAAATTGTATTCAGCTGTGGTTGGCTGGAACACTGTCTGTATATCCACTGGTCCATTTGTTCCAAGCTCTGGTTCAGTTCCACTAATTTTTTGTCTGGTTCATCTATCTTTTTGAGATTATGTCGTGCTAAGGTCTCCTTATAAGAATGTGGTCTTAGATGTTAGGTTTTTCATATTCATTAAAATTTGTTTTACATATTTTGGTGCTCCTGCATTTGGTGCATAGATATTTATGAATATCTATGCTCTTGCTCTTGAATTTTTCCTCTAACCAATATATAGTTGCCTTATTTGCATCATGTGATCATTCTTGCTTTGAAGTTGAGACTGCCTGAGAACAGAATTGCTACTCCTGCTTTTTTTCTGAGGTGCTGGTGCATGTAGGATTGTTTTTTTGTGTTTTGACTTTGAGCCTATGAATGTCTTTTGAGGTAAATATGTTTCTTGTGTATAGCGTATGGTTGAATTTTGATTCCAAATCCACTGTGTGTGCCACTCTATTTCACTTAATTGGTGATTTGAGTTCATTTACATTCATAGTTATAATTGAAATATGTTGAATTATGATTGTCATGATATTTGCCTTTGTTGTTCACTCCTTTGTATCCTGTGTTTGCTCTATTTAGTAGATGCCTTCTGTTCTCTTTTGTGGAGTTCTGGTCGTTGTGGTCTCTCAATCGAACATCTTTCAGGAGTCTGTGTAGGGATGGCTTTGTCATCATGAATTTCTTTAGTTGTTCTTTCTCATGGAAGTATTTCACTTCTTCATCAAATTTGAAATTGAATTTTGCAGGATATGATAGTCTGGGCTGGAGTTTGTTTTCATACAGGACTTGAAGAACTGTGCTCCATGCTCTCCTTGCCTTTATTATTTGTGTGGAGAAATCGGCTATAATTCTGATAATTTTTTTTTTTAATGTGATCTGCTTCTTTTCTCTCACAGCTGTCAGTATATTGTTCTTGTGTTGTATTTCTTGGATTTTGACCATTATATGTCTCGGTGTGTTTTTACTTGGGTTGAAGTTATTTGGTGTTTTGTATGCTTTGCTTGCCTGAATGTTGGATTGTTTCCTCATATTTGGGGAGTTTTCTGTGATTACTTCTGCCCATATTCTTCTTACATCATTTGTGTTGACTCCTTTATTTTCTTTTATGCTAATTAATCTCACATTGTTCATCTTGGCGTCATCTTGCAGGTGATGGATTATTTTTTCCTGGAATCTCATTGTTTCTAAGAGATCCTTTCTCATCTTTTCACTAGCTGGAGCACCAGCATCCTCAAGAATTGAAACTCTGTCTTTGCTTTCACTCAAACGGTTCGTAGACTTGTGATTGATATTTTTAGTTCTTCTATGTCTCTTTGACTCTGCTTCATGCATTCTATTTCTTTTCTATATTGCTTATTCCAGGAATCCGTCATATTTCTGATCTCTTTTTTTTTTTTTAATCAATTTCTTCTTTAGATGTAGCTATTAATTCTTTTACTGCAGAGTTTCTTCCAAATTGGGTTTCCTCTATATGTTTCTGGAATTCATTTCTACTTCACATGCTATGATTTCAAAGAATTCTTTTTGTTTTTCAGAAATTATTTCTGCTTTGAGTTGTTTATTACCTTTCTGCTGTTGTTTCTTTGTTTCCGATGCTGTTAATTATTATATTTCAGTTGGAATAGTGTTGTCTGCACTTGTTCTGGGTGAGCATTGAGTTTCCCCCATATGTTTCTGGATTTGATTCATTATTTCAGGTGCTATCTATTCAAATATTTCTTTTTTTATTTCAATTTTTAATTTTGGTCTGACTTCCTCCCTACCTTTCTGCTGTTGTTCCTTTGCTTCTGTCTCTGTTAATTCATTCATTTCTGCTGAGCTAGTGTCCTCTGCACATATTGGTGGACTTGAGGCCTGAGATTGCATTTTTTCTCCTTGTCATTGTCATTTTGTATAACACTGAACTCTGACCTTTGGTGTAGAGCTTTGGTGCAGTTTTACCTGTAGTGTGGAATGAGATTCTGTTGCCTGTCTATTAAGTTTGAAGTTATCCAGTTATGCCTAGCCTGGATGTAGCTGTTGTGTTCAGTTCCTTTTTGTGCAGCTCTTGTACAACTGTGAGCCTGTGGTTCCCCTCTGTTGGGTTCTTGTCAGGGGTGCACTGGGGAACGTAGAAGCTCTTCCCCACACTCATCAGGCTGGGCGGGGGTGGACAAGTGCCTGGAGAGTCACAGAAATTCTTGCTCCTGTGGCAGGCTTAAAGGCAGGTGCTCAGAGGAGTTGCCAATAAGTCCTGTCTAGGGTGTCTCTGGTAGGTCTCTGGCTAGGATGTCTTGGGACCTGTAGCTCTGGATGGCACAGAGTGCTCAGGGAGAAGCTAAAGTCTCTCTGTGAGACTCACCACACACTCACTGAAGAAGGATGCCGAAGGAGCTGCCAAAATTCTCACTCCCTCGGCAGGCTTCAGCGCATGGGCTCCAGGAAGTTGCCGGCAAGTGGGTCCTGGGTGTCTCAGGTCGGTCGCTCGCGGGACAGTCTTGGCAGAGGGGGCTCCGTGTAGTGCGGCGCGCAAGGGGAAGAAGCCAAAATCTCCCTCTCAGACTCACCACACACTCACCAAACCCTCCTTCATACTTTTGGTGTAATGGACCAGTCTACATTGAAATTTTTCCAGCATTTCATACTTAAAGTCTAAGAATTACTTTTGGCAGTACAAGGTAGATAGTGAGATAGTTCATCATCGTTCCAGTCCTTCCAGTGCACTAACTTCTCAGAAATGAATTCTCTTGTGTGGACTGCAAAGATAATAATTGTGTTTGGCTGAATGTATGCTTTGTCTCTTCCTCTACACTGAATGAAATCTTTAATTCACTTAGCTTATTTTATTATCAGATGTCTTATAAAATGCCAATTGTGAATGATTACTTAATCTTCTAATTATTATTTCTGACTTGTGTGATCACTACCAATACATATTTTCAGGATGATACATGTAGACATTCAAATGAAATTTGCTTGTGGTAGAAATTATATTTTTTACCTGAACTGGAGTTTCGCTTTATTCATTTTGGATATAAAAAATGTTAACCTTAATGTTTTACACAATGTGTAGTTTTAAAAGTCAGTTAAAAATGTCACTTTCATTTATAATATACACCTCCATGGTGGACCTAAATGGTCATCTTTTGGTTAGCTAAATAGCATTAAAAAATTGTTATAAGACAAGGTATTTCATTGAATGACATAATGGTAATCTTTGTTTAGATCCTACAACACGTCAAATCTGATGGATGACCTGAAAATTCTGTATAGAACAGCTGGGCAGCAGGGCAAAGGAATAACTTTTATTTTCACAGACAATGAGATTAAAGAGGAGTCATTTTTGGAATATATGAACAACATTTTGTCATCGGGTGAGGTAGGAGGTCACTTCTCATATGTTTTTCTCTACAGAGTTCCTTAAAGTTAGAGTTCTCCTCATTGATTTTCCTCTAGAGGTTTGAATAAGTGTTATTACCAATTTGGTGATGAGTGCAAAGAATGGCTGTTCAAACTGTATTTTTAAAGAATGAAATTCTAGACCAACATGTGGAGACAAAACACAGGAAGATGGCCAAGGAAGAAACCTGGTAACTCTTTGTGTGTGTATTGCTGCCTTTTGAAAGCTGGTAGCTTTGCAGTGAATCTCAGAATCATTTGTATATTTTAAAATAGAATCTATTTCATCTTAAAAACTTTCAGCTAATGTTTACAATGAAGAGTTTCAGAACAGTAATGAAAAGATATTACACATATGGAGCCTCATACTGAATATGGATGTCTGTATTTGTTTTAAGGTCTCTAACTTATTTGCTCGTGATGAAATTGATGAAATTAACAATGACCTGACATCAGTCTTGAAGAAAGAGCACCCCAGGCACCCTCCTACTTATGACAACTTATATGGCTACTTCATGAGCCGGGTGCAAAGGAACCTCCACATTGTGCTCTGCTTCTCTCCGGTGGGGGAGAAATTTCGGTCTCGAGCCTTGAAGTTTCCTGCCCTTATTTCAGGATGCACAATCGACTGGTTCAGCCAGTGGCCTAAGGATGCCCTAATTGCTGGTAAGTGTGGTGGAAAGATCAGTATTGGGTTTTCTGGTCTGTAGTGTCTGTTGACTCACTGAAATTCTATGCTGTTGGCCATCTATGTGCTGGCATTAACCACCTCCCTTTGTCCAGGGATTGAACATTTTTGATATAAGGTGTTTTTGTTTTTTTTTTTTAATTAGGTTGCTGATTTTTTTCTAGAGCATAACAGTCAGAGGCAGAGATGTTCCATCTGTAAGCTTTGGGGGAATTTCCACTTTTTTTCAGGGATACTTGAAGGCTCTGCCATGGTTGTATCCCTCAATAGTTTCTGGGATGTCTGAGGATGGAGGAACTGAAATCTCATTCCCACTTGTCATTTTATTAGTTCTTGATAACCTCAGAGTTCTTTCAACCAATGTCCTGTGGACATTATCTTTTCATTGCCACAGTGCTATAAATAACAGAGGAAACCTTATCCAGCAATCCTTCAGTGGCTGTTGTCTTTGAAAAAGTGTGTTAACTGGACTTTTCTGACTGGTGCCTTGTTACCTTTTTCATGTAATCTTCACTCCCATGAGAATGTGATGCTTCCCTTACTCAGTGAATGAAATTGGAGCATGAAAATGGTAGAGAAGATGTTCAAGGTCATCCATTTAGTACACTGTTTTGCAGAATCTAGTAAGAAAAGACTTATGGCTGATTTTAGAAGCAGCAGATGTGTTATACCTTTCAATTACAAATAATGGAAAATAATAACTTGTGAATTAAAAAACAAAGAGAGGGCAGGGAGAAAAACCAGGAAACATGGCAAGAGGAAAACCATTCATTTATATACACAAGACAGTTAAAGCAATTGTCCTGAGAATCTCCATCAGGTTTTTGAAACTAATAGTTAATTGGTAGGATTCTCACCCTGACTTTATATGCTGATACCTGTGAACTAAGCAACTGCACCAAGAATAGAAATGTGTAATACTAGGGCTATGCTTGGAATGCCTGTCATTTTGGTCTAAATGCTTACTGCTTCAATGTCATATCAGTTACTGCTATATTCTCTCTGAAGGAAATGTTTGTTTCAGAAAAAAGGGTAATAAAAGAAAATAACACACAAGAAAAAAATGTCATAGGACTGTCCTGCTACAATGTTGTATATGGTTATATTTCTAAATTTCCATGTAAATATTTGTAATTGTTTATTTGTATTTTTTACTATTGTTTTGTTTATTTTAATTTTATATTTTTTCACATTCTGTAGGGATTTAAAGTTTAGTATTCAACCACTGGTGGACAATTACTGTTCCTTTCTATGTCTAAGGTGTTTGACATTCAGATATATAGTGATGTCAAGCTCGATAACCTATGTTTCAAGATAATAATATCATTAAACTTCTCTTCTGGAGAGTTAAAAACTTAAAGGTGCAGACCAAAAACAGATAAAAAGAAAGGCTGCAAGGCTAGCCAACATTGTGGCCCTAGCCCTTCAAGGTCAGTGAAGACTCAGGACATAAGAAAACCTGCACTGTAACATCCTGTAATTCAGTGGTGTAACAAATTTTCTGTTCAAGAAGATTATGGAACCACAGAGGAAAATGATCAATGATGCATAGTGTGCCTAAGGACAGTCACCGAAAGAGAAAACATTCTCACAGGCTTTCAGAGAGAGTAAATTGTACAAGCAATGGCTGTGAGGCATCCACATGCCTGATACTGACAAAAGATCTACAAACTGCTGTACAGGGTTTCAGGATAAATGCTGAGGGGATCTGACTGACCTCGTCAGATACAAAAGTTGGATATGTCTTGCTTTATTTTGGACTTACCCATCCCCCAGAGAAGTATAAAAACGAGGTATAACAAATAAAGCCATATTAATATGCTGAGCCTTAAAAGGCTCTAGTCAAAAACTTCTGACATTGCCAGTCCTATGAATAACCCACTACTATTATAGACTACTGAACTATATTGGATTAGTTTGCTGAATTCATGTACCTACAATATTTGAATGACAATGTAATACCTCTGACAAAAATAAACAAAAAAGGGAGCTATAAACCAAAGGATCATTTGTAGCAAAAACAAATAGTGCCAAGATATATAAGCTTCCTAAATTTTAATTGTGTGTGTGTGTGTGTGTGTGTTTAACTGATACACAGAAATTGCTTTCTCTTAGTGGCTTAATTTATTACCATTCCCTATGTGGTGAATGTATTGCCTTCCATTCTACATTTTTACATTTGCCACCAAAGTCTAAAGTGATGAATGATCCATATTATTTATTCATAGCACTATTGGAATAGTTACATAAACAACTACTGATGATGAAAAGTTATTTTCCTTTACATCTGTGCTTTTACCTATCAGGCTTTTTTCTTTGATTCCTTTTCTTTCTCTTCATTTTTCTTGATCATATTTTCATGCAAAACTTTAATGAGTAGGCTATTTTTGTTAAGATACATAACAATTGTTGTGAAAAATTTGAGCTGTATTATATTATTACTCTTCTAAATTCTGTGGGATTCAAACCAATTTGCATATTTCTTTCTGTGGTACTCCTCAAAATGAGAATATGTGGTGGACACACAGTATATACACAGCAATATATATATATATCATATATATATATATATGATATCATATCCTGTCCAACCATAGAATAATTGATCCATTATTTGGTCTCATGGAAAGTGCCAACGTATCAAACAGGTAGTTTTTACTCAAAGGTTTCTATAAGATGCTATAAATTAGAGCTGACCACAGATGAAGTTGCCACATTTATTTTATTTTATTACTTTGGTACAGTGTCTAACTATGCACTTCAAACTCATAGTGATCCTCTTGCCTCATCCCTCTAGTGCTGGGATTATAGGCACACATCACCACACCTGTAATGGCACACCCAGTGTTCCAGGGTGGGCATGGCATGTGGTTCCAGTGATTAAATTCAAGTCCTTAGGGACCAGGGAGATGGCTCAGTAGAATAAGTGTTTCCATTGCAAGCATAAAGCACAAGGGCCTGAGTTATGGAAAAAAAAATAGGTCCTTGTGTTTCTGGGGCAAGTGCTTATACCACCAAGTTGTTGCTCCAGCCCTGCTGCTTCATTTAAAAGCCAATTCAGGAACAAAATATTTTAGTGAGAAATGTTTTCAGGTGGCAAAATCAATCAGTATCTGGAAGAATTAAGTGACTAACAAGTTCTCAGTATCAAAATGAATCCTTTTATGAACAATGAAACAGCCTGGCTGCTGATGAGAACCTATAGCTGTTCAGCATCAGAAGACATGAAATCCCAGAAATCCAAACTTACAATAGGCTTAAAGTCTTTTCTGTGTGAATTTTTATGTATGAAAAGGAAAACAAAACTGTTGCTGTCTCAGGCCTGGGAACAACAGTACTGACATAAGTCTGTATAGACGGAGCTTACAAAAGTGGTTTTCAAGCCTATAAAATGTCTTAAGTCTCTTTAAAAACTGCCAGCAAGCTTTCAAAATCGCAATTCACATCCATATTTCACACTGTCCTTTTTATTTCTTCTAGTGTCTGAACACTTCCTCTCCTCCTACGATATTGACTGTGGTTTTGATACCAAGAAGGAGGTAGTCCACTGCATGGGCTCTTTCCAGCATGCAGTGTCTCAGCAGTGTGTGAATTATTTCCAGAGATTCAGACGTTCTACCCATGTGACGCCCAAATCATACCTTTCCTTCATTCAGGGCTATAAATCTATATATGGAGAGAAGCATATGAAAGTGCAGACCTTGGCCAACAGGTAAATGTCAACTTCAAAAATCATTTAAAGGGAAATTGGGATAAAAGTACCCTTTCTGGGTATCTTCCAATAAATGGAGACATTTTAGCTTTGCACAAACAGAGTCATGGTATGTGTTTGGGTGAAGTCTCAGGAGCATGCTGCTAAACATCTCATAGGTAACAGGACACCTCCTAGCCAAAAATATCAATCATTCTGAGGATGAGATACTTGTTTCTACAGCCCAGTTTAAGGACTATCTCATAGTTCCTGGGGATGCATGGGTTGCCTTGTAGAATAAGCTTGTCAAGTGTCATGTGGGCTCCCTCTTCTATGATACAAATGAAAGAATACTTGAAATAACAGGCGTGCAAGGAAGCTGAGGATGAAGGCAGACCTTCCCTCTGATCACCAGAGTGACTGAGGAAGCTCATACATGCCTTGTACATACATTCACTACATAGTGCAAATTATTATTTCACTCGGTTTTGTTTCAGATTTTATTGCTTTGTTTTTGTTTTTCTGAATTTTTTTATTGTAAAGAGTACAAAATTTAAAAGCATAAACATTATGCAATATAAAATTTCATTAAACAAAGTAATAGGAATTCTACAATGGTTGTTGTACTGCACAATGTTATCTTCAAATTATTTGTTTAGGTTACTAGATGTAATCTTACGAAATTGGTAAAAAAGTTATAAGAAATTAAAAGAAGAGAAAATACAAAAAGCATTGACTTCTTTCAACAGAACATCAGAAATCAACAGTATAATTATCCAAATTATCCTGCATATATACATGAATATATCTTTTCCTCTTCTTTCATTTGTCCTTTTCCTCATCCCAGTTTTTTATTACCATTGAACAGACTCTTATCCTCTCACAGGGTCTATTGTAAAGCTAAGATTGGAGTCACCTTTTGTTTGTTTGTTTTGGTAAGGTCAGACCTATATTTCCATGGGAGGCACCCCTGGGTTCACGATTGGACTAACTGACTCCTAGAGCTTGAACCGTTAAGAGCACATTACTTCATATTGAAATAGGCAGCCAGTCCCTTCCTGTGGCTATCGTGATGGCTATAACTTTGTTTTCTTAGCTTAAACCTGTCCTTTATTAACTTAACCAGATTCTTTTGAAAAATAAGCTATTTTCTTTCTCCCATGATAAGTTTTAAGGATTTGAAACCTATTTTTATTAAGCTTAATATCATTGAGCACATATTCTAAATACTACACTACTACACCTTTCTGCATGTCATGAGCATGTCTTAGTGGGCTGACTCCTGTGTTTGGTCAGTGAAGACATGTACATGTTGTCATTCTGAAACTTCACCTGAACTTACTCCCAGAACTTCCTGTGAAGTTCTCTTGTGGTTTCTGTTTGTGTGTACACTCATTCTTTAAATTCAACCATTATTACAGTACTCATCTTAATGAATGAGTAGTAACAACAGATGGCCAAACCTCACAGGTTGTAACATTGTTTGCTTGCATTTTCAATGCAGAATGAATACTGGATTGGAAAAACTTAAAGAAGCCTCAGAATCTGTGGCAGCCTTGAGCAAAGAACTGGAAGTAAAGGAAAAGGAGTTGCAAGTGGCCAACGATAAAGCTGACACAGTAGGTGGACATCCTTAGGTGCTCTGTGTCATTTTGGAATTTCCAGTGTACAAGTATTAATGATGCTTGCATATTCACTGCATTACACCCATCCAGTTGTAAATGTTTACTTCCATAATAGCAATGACTTTGTAACATTTTACATGAAAAATGAGGTAATGGACAAATTCAACAAGTTAAGCTAAGAATGTACATTTTCCAGCTGGATCTTTGGAAATTTTTGATGAGTTTTTAAATATTTCCTATATTGAACTAGGTCTTAAAAGAAGTGACAGTGAAAGCACAAGCTGCTGAAAAAGTCAAGGCTGAGGTACAGAAGGTGAAGGACAAAGCACAGGTCATTGTAGATAACATCTCAAAAGACAAAGTGATTGCTGAAGAGAAACTAGAAGCAGCAAAGCCGGCTTTAGAAGAAGCAGAAGCAGCCCTGAAGGTATATCTATGTGACTAATGTCACAGAAGCACTTTTGGCTTACAAGGAAGATATAAGAAAAACTAATTTGTTAACTAAGAAATGCTTTGCAGGGCCAGACAATAGTCAGTGATTTCAAGTAATGCTGTTTGCTTCAAGACTTTGATAATGACTTGGAGATTCATTATATGAGAGAGAACACCAATATCATTATCCAACCTTCATGATTAATGAGCATTTTTATAGAATTTTCAGAAATCTTGAGTTCTGATTTAATCTCTGTTGTGAAAATCTGTGTGACATTGGAAAACTAACAAACTTTCTGATGTAACAATTCCTTTCATTCAATAAGAACTTTGAATTAGGTGATTTACACTATGTAAATTTTCTGTTACTACCCATGGATTATCTAAATACATGTTGCTCTAATGTTAACAAATCAACCACAGAATGTGAGGAGGGCCCAATAGTCAATACAATTCTGTTGCAGTTACAGAAGTGGTGAGATTATCAGAAGCTTGTATGGTGAAAAACGCAATGTAGGCCACACATTAAGAAGTTTCTTGGGCCTCAATTTAAGATTTCTTTTACTTTAGTCTCCCATTATTAACTTTTGGCTTATAAATGGCTGGGAAATGAAATTCAGGTATCTATCCACTTTTAGTTAAAGTCATTTAACCTCAGATAAATATCCATCATTACTTGATAATGTCATTACGTGTTTTTAAAAACATATTTTAAGGAGAATAAAAGCAAAACAAAGTAGCAAAACAAAAGTAGGACCAAAGTTATAGTGAACATGGTACAGAATTTTAAAAAACTAAAAAATTAACAATAGCAGTTATATTACATATTTTTATCACCAAATCTGTTGCTCAGGAGATAGGTATATAATTGTATCTTCTTACAAGTTCTTTAGCATGCTGCTTGAAGTACTTATAAACCTTTTTGATCCAACTGGAGACTTTATTTTTTTGAGTCAATACGTAATCTATGATTCTTCTCCTTTGAGACTATGAAGATACTGTCTTCTCATTTATCTCTCCAACTTGCTTCATTATTTTTGCATGTAACGTATGATTTCTAAATGTTTCTCCATCTTTCTGTGCATTTGCTCTGCTATCACCCTTAATTCTAATGACTTCCACTATCTGAGTTATAAATATCTCAACATTCCTTCCTAGAGAAGACAGTGATGGTACAATGAAATTTCATGTCTGATCAATATAAAGAAGACAGTGATGGTACATTGTCTGAATTTACTGAATTTGGTTCCTAATGGAAACATAGGACTAGAGCATGTGGCATTTCAGGTCTTCCTTGAAAAAATAACATTTCTGTAAGATTTATAAGGCTTGGTAGCTTTAAAAATGCTTTCCAGTGTTCTCATTTAATGCTTTCTACCTCCAAAATAAGCTGAATCATGTAATCCTTAGTGAAGAAATATGTGGGAGAAGGATAAGGTGACAAGCTGTGGGTTAGTCAGTGTTCTCTGATGTTAATAAAATACATGAAATAATCAACTATAAAGAAAGAGGCTACCTGTGACTACCATTTTTTGATGTTTCAATCCATGACCATTGAGCTCTGTTTCTTTGGTCTTGTTTTGAGAATGTGGTGGTGCAAAAGTGCTCATCTGATAGCCATGAAGCAAAGGAAGAGTGAAGGGCCTAGAGGCCCAGTATTTCCTTGAAGAGCAGGGCTCCATTTGGCCCCACCTTCTGAAGAGTCCTTAATCAACCAGTAGGGCCAATTGGTACCCAAACTTTTATTTGTTTATTTATATTTTTAAAGAGATTATAGGGCTGGGGAGATAGCTCAGTGGTCTAAGAAGCTGCCCGGAAAGTGCAAGAACCCTGGGTTCCATCCCAAGTACTGTATGCCCTGCTAGCCTGGAACCATGTGTGCTCCATTCTGGCCCCTGAAACTAAGCATGGTGGAACATGCCCGAAATCCCAGTTCTGGGCAAGCTGAGATAGGAGGATCCTTATGATTCCATGTTGCACATCGTAAATCTATACCAAACAAATAAATAAATACATTTCATAAAAGAATACAAAGTAGTATTAAAACAGAAAAACTAAAAGTGATACAGAATTTCACTGAACAAAATAATATAAATTTCACAATATTTGTTATAATGCACAGTATTGTCTTTGCATTACTTGTTTGTAATATCAGATATGTGCATGCAAAATTAAAAGAAGAAAGAAAAAAGGAAAGAAATATATAAGAAATTAAGAAGAATCTGAGCTGGGGAGATAGGTTGGTGGCAAAAGTAAGCTCAAGATTCTGAGGTCAATCCCTATTACTATATGCTCTATGCCTGCTCTGGAGCTGGGTGGCTCATACCTATAGTCTGAGCACTGGGGAGACTGAGAAGGGAGGATCACTCTGAGTCTTAACTGCATAGCAAGACCTGTATCAAAAAATAAAAAAGACAAAGCATTAAATAAGGAGACAAAATGTGTTAAGCATTAATTGTTCTTTTCCATAGATTGGCAGAAATCAATAGTACAGTTGTCAAAACTATCCTGCTTACATATATAAATATATCTCTTTCCCTGACTCCGTTTTTCCCTTGTCCTCAGCCTAGTAATTCCTTCCTTTTGAACTTAGTACCCTTCAGATTTTAATTTCTCTTTCAAGTTCTCCATTGTAAAATAATTCCACATCTTCCTTATCCATTCCTCATTTGATCGACATTTGGGTTGCTTCCAAGGTTTAGTTATAAAACATTGTGCTGCTATAAACATGGGTGCACATTTATTGCCCTCATATGATGTTATAAGTTCTTCTGGAAAAATCCTAGGAGGGAAATAGCTGGATCAAATTTTACCTTCGATCCTAGCTTTTTAGGAATCTCTACACAGATTTCATAGTGCTTGTACCAGTCTGCACTTCCTCCAACAGTAGATAAGGGATCCTTTTTCTCCACAGCCCCTCCAATATTTGCTATTGTCTTACTTCTTGCTGTTAGCCGCATTTTCTGGAGTGAGACTGAATCACAGTCTTGATGTAATCTTAATTTCTGAAATTACCAATGATGTTGAACATTTTCTCATATGTTTACTTACCTTTTGTATTTCTTCTTCTGAGGAATGTATGTTTATTTCAGATGCTCATTTTTGGATTGGGTCTTTGAATTTCAGGGATGTGGTGTTTTTTAATTCTTGATATGTTCTAGAGAGAAGACTTGTGTTGGAGAGACATTTTGCTATAATTTGTTCCCAATTTCTGTTTATTCTCTTGGTGATTTCTTTTGACATGGAGAAACTTTTAAAAAAGATAAGATTCAAGTTGTTGATTCTTTAAAGTATTTCCTATGCAGCTTGGTTTGTGTTCATAAACTTTCTACCAAGCCCTATATCTTTCAAATTTCTACCTACATTTTCCTCAGGAAGATTCAGTGTTAATGTTTTAACATTTGAATCTTTGACCCATTTTGACTGTAGCTGAGTGCTAAATGTGTCTAATTTTAACTTTTGACATGTGGAAAGCCAGTTTTCTCAGCACCATTTACTCAGAAGCTATCTTTTTAAAACTCCTTATCAAAGATAAGGTGGCTTAGTGTGTTTCTAGATGTGTCCACATCTTCTGGTCTGTTCCTTTGATTCTAGAGCCTGTCTTTATTCCAGTACCGTGTTGATTTTATCACATAAGTTTTGTAGTATAATTTCACGTCAGGGATGAAGCTGTCTCATGCTTTTCCTTTATTTCTCAGTAAATCTTTTGATATTCTGAATCTCTTCTGGATCAAGATAAATTTTAGTAATATTTTCTCTAGCTCTGTGAGGCATACTAATGATATGTCTCAGGTTTTCATTGAATCTGTATAATAATTTTGGAGTATGAACATTTTCACAATGTTGGTTCTTCCTATCCAAGACTAAGGTATAGTCATTTCTCAAATCCGCTTTTTCAAATCCTCTTCAATCTCTTTTCTCAGAGTACAATAATTTTCACTGTATAAATCTTTTACATACTTTGGGAGATTGATGCATAAGTATTTCAGTTGTTTGGATGGCATTGTGAAAGGCATGGGTTTTCTAATTTCTCTCTCAGTGCATTCCTTGTTCGGTAAAAAAAAAAAAATTGCTACTGAGTTTTGATTCTTGTTTGTATCATGTTATGCTACTGAATTTCCTTATCAAATCTACAAGACTCTTATTTGAGTTTTTGGGATCTTCTGTGTAGAGTATCATGTCATCTGCAAATAGCGATACTTTTACTTCTTCTTTTCCAGTCCTTATTCCTTTTATTTTTTTCTCTTGTCTAATTGTTCTGGCTAATGTTTCTAGATATATATTGAGTAGGGTTGGAGAAGTGGACATCCTTGTCTTGTTCCTGATTTCAAAGTGAAAGTTTTTAGATTTTGCCTATTTGTATGATTTTGGCTGCTGGTTTGTCATAGATGGCTTTTGTGAGTTTGAAATATGGACCATGTATTTCAAATTTTTTAGGGTGTTTATCATGAATGAGTGTTTGATTTTGTCAAAAGATTTTTCTGCATCTATTGAGATAGTCGGGGTCAGAGAGATGGCTTAGTGGAATAAGCACTTCCCTCGCAAGCACAAAGGCCTGAGTTTAATGACCAGTTCTGAAAAAAAAAAAAAAAAAAAAGAGATAGTCACGTGTTTTTTCTTCTTGGCTGTATTGGTATGGTGTATTATTTATGGATATTCATATGTTGAAACATTCCTGCATTTTTAGGATGAATTCTATTTTATCATGATATATAATCTTCTTGGTGGTTTTCTGCATTCTATATGCTATTATCTTTTTGAGGAATTTTACATCTATAATCATTGGAGAGATTGGCCTATAGTTCTCTTTTTTAGTTTGATCTTCTTTGGATTTATGTATCAGAGTAATACTTGTGTCCAGGAATGAGTTTGTGTCCAGGAATGTATTAACAATAGTTAATACATTGCATATTGTTGTATTTGTAGTGTACAAGATGCAGACCTACCGTGTTTAAACACTATTAGTACAAATCTTTCTTCTCATTGAAGAGAAAGTAGCTGTATATCTATCCTATTATGCATGTACATATATATACATACATATATATGTGTATATATATACATATATATACATATATACATATGTATATATATACATGTATATATATATATACATATGTATATATATATACATATATATACATATATATATACATATATATATATTTTTTTTTACTACATAATGGTCCTTCATTTATGTCCCCTTTTTTTGTCGGGCCAGGCAGAAAAAAAATCTATGTGCCTGCATTCTGTTGCCCATGGGTCCCCAATATCTATAGTCCTGTAGGTGGTGGCCAAACTTTTAACACATGGGGCTGGCATGAGGCCATAGTAATCCTAGAAAAATGTGTCCGTTCCTAGCTTAATGCTACATCTGACCTTAACAATTAGGAAGTAAAAGTAAGACATAGTGCCAGCTCTGTAGCATATGGGGATGACATACACTCATATTACTTTCCCTGCAGACAAAAGAAGAATTCAGTACTTTACTAAACCTAGTTGAATATCAGATATTACACAACTCACCATGAGGGCAACTGTTTGAAAATATATTTTTTTTAAAGCTGAAGCCAAAAATCATAGCCTACCCTTACAATTTGTAGAATTTAGCCTGATCTTTTCCCCCAACTGGCTTATTGATTTATTTTTATGATTAGCTATATATACCAAACCTCTTTCTGTAGTTTTCATTAGGACTAGAGTATTAAAACAATCTTTTCATGCTATGGCTGCATTCCGAATTATGAAGTTCAGAGTGTGTGTTTTTTCAGTCTTTGGAGGAAAGATCATGAACTTTGATGAATCGCTCATTGGTTCATTTCTTGTGACAGAAAAAAAAATCAAAATATAATTGAGGCGATAGATATTTAGGACCTGGACAGAAGGAGATGCGCTACTGCTCATATAGAACTATCTTGCATTGTTATATATCATTGTTTTCCAATACTTATTTTATAAATGTTTAAGAGGTAAAGCAATTATTAACAACTAAAATAAGTGCAATTATTAAGCGATTTATTGTATACAAATATCCCTATAGAAATGGAATGGAACTTTTCTGAGAGTTTCAAGAAATTCAAGTCTCTTCACTGAAAGGGCAGTTCCCAGCTCAGAAACCTCTAATTACTTAATGTTAGTCCTGGGACCACTCTATGCTATCAGTTCACAATGACAGTCTCACATGCCTAAGAGAGAGCCAGCTTCCTGGCCTTTAGCTAATGAATAAGACAAAGAAACACCACCAATGCAGTATTTTCCCTGGTTTTGAACCTGGTATCTATGTAAATGCTGAGTATTCTTTTCTTTTTCCAGTCTAAACAATTTTAGAGCAGTCATAGCTCCTTACATTTTCAACATTTTTGTCCTTTCAGTTTAAGTTTGAAGTGTAAAAATTTGAGCTTTTTAGGATATGTGTTTGTTTAGGGGATGAAATATGCCTCCAGTGCTCATAACTGCATTTAATTCAAAGCATTTTCTGTTCTTTGTTGAAGCATCAGAAGTCAGATATGAAACGTTTGAATCTGTACTATCTGTATTTTCTTATCTGAGGTTGGATGATGACTCCACCCTTTGCTCCCTCAGACCATCAAGCCTGCTGACATTGCTACCGTTCGCACGCTGGGGAGACCCCCTCACCTCATCATGCGGATCATGGACTGTGTGCTGCTTCTGTTTCAAAGAAAGGTTAACATGGTGAAAATTGACCTGGAAAAAAGCTGCATCATACCTTCCTGGCAGGAATCTCTAAAACTGATGACTGCAGGAAACTTTTTACAGAACTTGCAGGTTGGTAGTTCAACAATGAGCTAAACGAAGGACTGAATATGCTGGGGTAACTGGGCCCTTCAGTAAAATAAATTTATAAAAAGAGTTCACTCTACTTTCATATTTTGGACACATGAATTCTTTTTCAGTGCTGAATATGTTGTTTCAAAACTGTCGAGTTTTAAAGCTGTTACTAAAAATAAAGACATTTTTTGTGTACGAAAGCATTACCAGTAATACACGTTTCAACAGAAATTAGAAAATCATTGTAAAAAGATGCGTGTATGTGTGTGTGTGTGTGTGTGTGTGTGTGTGTCTGTGTGTGTGTGTGTGTGTGTGTAGGATGTGCACAGGAATACAAATATACTTGTCCCTATGTATTGCAGGCTGCCTGTTTCGAAAACACCCCAGGAATGTAAAAATCTGAGAAAATTTAAGTCCCTTGTATAAAATGATAAATTACTTACACATCATTTGTATCTTTTTGTGTACTTTAAGCCACATCTAAAATACAATGTAATGTTACCTAAATAGCTAACTGGACTGTTTATGGCAACAGTTCTCAACTTCTTTGATGTAAAATATAGCTTTTCCACACTTGGGAAAAGGTAGATGTTTTTGTGATTCTTCAGAAGAGCTGACAGCCTACATTAATTGCATGCACACTCTAGGGTCCATGCTTCTGTGAGAATCTGATGTAGTCCATGAATTGCCAGGTGGCAAAGCACAGGCAGTAATGGGAGAGGTGAGGAGCACCTGTCAGGGAAGGCGAAGCTCCCCTCACCTGTCTACTTCTCAGCTCTTGAGTTGTGGCCGTTTTCTAGTGGGCCAGAACTGATTCCAGTTCTTGGCCCAGAGGCTGGGAACTCATGATGTAAGGAATGATAAGAGAAAATAATTTTATTCATGCTTAGTACCAACACTTTTTTTCCTAATTATTTTTTTAGATAATTTTTTTCATTTTAATGAGAAAAAAAAAGATAAAATAGCAATCAAACAGTTTCAAAACAGGTTAGTAGGACATTTACAATAATTAATACTTTGCATATTGTTGTGTTCATAGTAGCTATTCAGAAAATGCAAACATATCTTATCTAAAAAATTAGTACAAAACTTTATTCTCAGCAAACTATGAGAAAGTAGGTGTATATCTCTCCTAACTATACATATATGCTTCCTTTTTTTCACAAGAAAACTGTCCTTTATTTACACTTTTGTGAAGTTAGTAATGCATGACTCTAGGTTGCCTAGGAACTGATAGCTAACCGGATGCTCATCTCAGGAGTCAGGTAGCTTGTCCTAAATTAGTTTTGATACATAATTGGTTGTGTTTGTAATATGAGACATGTGGACACAAGAGATATTTGTACGCAAACTGAAAATCTCAGGAATAAGTTTTTGAGTATTAGTTTACATTTTTTTTTACATAATGATAGAAAATATGCAACAAATTTCACTTGTATTCATGAAGATTTTTATTTATATCTATTAATGAACATCAAATATATATATATATATATATATATATATATATATATATATATATATATTTCCTAACTTCAAAAAATTCTCTTGTGTGAAGACCTAGT
This sequence comes from Ctenomys sociabilis, assembly GCA_004027165.1. Classification (NCBI taxonomy): domain Eukaryota; kingdom Metazoa; phylum Chordata; class Mammalia; order Rodentia; family Ctenomyidae; genus Ctenomys; species Ctenomys sociabilis. The sequence goes on along the minus strand of PVKA01016306.1, from coordinate 19,807 downwards.
CAATAACCTCTCCCAAAATAACGTTTTCTGACTTATGTTCTGATACATAATTTTGCTTGTTTTGAAATTTACACCTATGAAGTCATATCCCCTGGACTCTTTCTGACCACTTGCATTTAGAATCTCTGATACTTATTCTTAGAGACTCAAAGGGCAATAGTTCATTCTTATTTAAACATTTGCAGCTTTGCAGTGGCAGAATATATGGTAGTGTGTGATGAATGTTTACCACCAAGGCTTGGAGGAGAAAAACAAAGAAACAAAGGTCTGATGTGTAGTATTTGTGATAGTGTCTGTAACACTATCTTAGAATGGCCAATGCTGTGTTCCACAAAAGAGGTTTCTGAATACAGAATAGAGAACAGGTGCAGAGCAGCATCCCACCACAGAGCGTTTCCACTATTTAGATGCAATTGGTGGGAAGGTGCTAAAAATAGAAACAGAAGTAACTTGCACAAAATAATGAAAAGGGATGAGATTTTTGTTTTCATTTTAAATAAAATTTATTCATAAGTGTAATTTAATCATTACATGACTAGCCTGTTTGCAAAATTCCAAAACCTTTAACAATCGTTTCTTGAGATTTTACGAACTAGCATCAGTATGAAACACAACATTATCCTTTAATTTGTTCATATATTGGACTGCGAAAGGGGTTTTTGATTCTTACTAATTCTTTGAAATTTTTTATTTTATTGAAGTACAAATATCAAAGAGACAGTTTTAATACACGTAAACAGGACAGATTCGATAAATTAATACATTGCAAACCATTTTCATAATGTTTTGGTATCGTACAAGGTGCATACATGATATTATACTTACAGAAATTATTATAGCACAGGTCTCTTATCAGTAAATTAAGAGAATGTAGCTATTTATGCCTGAATTACATCAAAGATTCAATAATTAATACTTTCTACCTTGTTATTTTCCTAGTGGTTGTCCATAGTACTAGAAGCTGACATAATATCCTTTCCAACCACCATTAGTGCAAATCTTGCCTCTCATAGAATTATGTAGAAGCACGGCATATCTATCCCAACACACACATCATGATTCTTCCTTCCTATACCCCTTCCTTTGTCTAGACCTGTCAAAGATGAGCATTCCATTGACATTCAACTAATTTAGATGCCTGCACTCGGCGACACAATCTAACACAGTCCAGCATTCCACCACAATAGCGAGTTATCGGAAGAAGTTGTTGACTGTAGCCATTTACAGCTCAACTTATTATTATGGCCCCACATTGTATACCTCACTTTTATACTTTTCTGCCAGATGGTTAAGACCAAGACAGAGCAAGACCTATATAACAAAACATGTAGTTTTTGTTTCTTTTGAGGTTAGTGAAGTCCCCGAAGGGTGTATCTTGTAATCCTGTACCTTATTCTGTAGATCCTTTGTGAAAGCCATGTGGATGAGTCACGGCCAATGCGTGACCAGTTTCCTTTCTGTGAGAGCCTGACACAAAGTTTTCTCTCCATGTGACTATCCTCAGGGACACTATAGAACATCAGTCTCTTTCCTTTGTGGCTCCATAATCTCCTTCTTCAGAAAATTTGGGGCTCGACTGAGTTTCATGATGTTACAGTACAGGTTCACCTCTGTCTGTCCTTGTGGCTCTTCTATTTCTCCAATTTTGATCTGTGACTTAGGTTGTTAACAATCCAGAAGAAAAGCTGATTAGTACCCTGCAGCATATGGCGTTCACTTTGCCTTATCTGATTCAATTGTTTTTAGTTGTTGTTGTACATTTCTATTTGTATTTCTTCTTTTCACTTCGTATACAAGGGAGACTATATGATATTTGCACATGTGTGTCTGGTTTATTTCACTTACAAGTATATGTTCAAGTGGCATCCATTTCAATATAAATGCTTCAAGTTTATCGTTCTTAATAGCTGAGTAATAGCTCCATTATATAGTAAGACAACATCTTTCCAATCATTCCTCATCTTGGCTGTTTCCAAGATTTTTCAATCACAAATTGTGCTGCTATAAACATAGGTAAACATATATCACTATGATATAATGTTTTCAGTTCCTCTGGAAAAATTCCCAGGAGGGGCATAGCTAGCTTGAATGGGATTTCCAGTCCTACACTTTTGAGGAGTCTCCACACTGATCTCCACAATGGTTGTACCAGTCTACATTCCCACCAGCAGTGGAGAAGTGTTCCCTTTTCCCCACAACCTCTCCAACATTTGTTGTTGGTTGATATCCTTATGATAGCCATTCTTTCAGGAGTGAGATGGGATCTCAAGGTTGTTTTTATTTGCATTTCACGAATGGCTAGCGATGGGGAGCATTTTCTTCATATATTTATTCTCTTTTTTAATTTTGTCCACTGAGAAGTATGTATTAATATCAGATGCCCATTTCTGAACTGGGTCTTTAAATTCGAAGGTCCTGTTATATCTTACTTCTCTATATATTCTAGACAGCAGAACTCTTTCTGATTGCTTATTAGTTAGGATTTTTTCAAAATTTATAAGTTGTCTTTTCACTCTGTTGACAATTTCTTGGAGGTGCAGAAACTACTCAAGAAGAATTGATCCCAGTTGTTCATTCTTTCAAGTGTTTCCCGTGCAAATATATGTTTATTCATGAACTCTTTACCTACCCCTATCTTCAAGAGTTTCTCCTACTTTCTTTTCCAGAAGATTGAGTATTTCTGTTTTAATGTTTAGATTTTTAATCCATTTTGACTTTAACTTAGTGCATGGTGATAGAGCTGGGTCAAGTTTTAGTTTTCGGCATGTAGAAAGCCATGTTTTCCAGCACCATTTCTTAAAGAGGCTATCTTTCTTCCAGTGAGTAAGTTTGGCCCCTTTGTCAAAGATCAGATGGCTGAGTGTGTTCGTAGATGCTTCTGCGACTTCTAATCTATTCTATTGATCCTCAGATCTATTTTGTTGCCATTACCATGTTGACTTAATCACAGTGGCTTTGCAGTATAATTTCAAGTCAAGAATTGTGATGTCTCTTGCCTTGTCTTTATTGGCCAAATTGCCTTTGCTATTCTAGGTTGTTTGCAGTTCCAAATAAATTTTAGGAACTATTTCTTTAGGTCTGTGACGTATGTTGGTAGCAGTTTGATAGGAACTGCATTAAATCTGCACAACAATTTTGGGAGTATGGTTATCTGCACGGTCTTTGTTCTTCCTATCCAGGAGCATGGAATATCTTTCCATTTTCTGAAATCCTCTATAATCTGTTTTCCTAGGGTGTTGTAATTTTCTGTGAAAAGATCTTTGACTTCCTTGTTAAGTGAATTCCAAGGTATTTCATTTTCCATGGAGCTATTGTAAAAGGTACTGTTTCTATTGTTTCCCTTTCAGTGTGCTTGTTATCTGTGTAGAGGAATGCTATTGACTTTTGAGTACTGATTTTGTATCCTGCTATGCTACTGAATTTCCATATCAATTCTAGTAGTTTCTTGGTGGAATTTTTGGGGTCTTCAAAGTAAAGTATCATGTCATCTGCAAATAGTGATAATTTAACTTCTTCTTTACCTATTCCTTTTATTTCTCCCTGTATTCTAATGGATGTTGCTAATGATTCCAAGACTATATTGAATAGGTGGGGTGATAGAGGACATCCTTGTCTTGTCCCTGATTTAAGAGTGAAAGATTTCAGTTTTTCCCATTTAGGATATATTGGTTGTCATAGATGGCTTTTACAAGTTAAGGTAGAGGCCATCTATTCCAATGTTCTGTAGGACTTTTAATATGAATGAGTGTTGGACTTTGTCAAAAGCTTTCTCTGCATCAATTGGGATGATCATGTGGTTTTTAGATTTCAGTCTATTAATATAGTGTATTACATTTATAGATTTTCAAATATTGAGCCATCCTTGCATTCCTGGTATGAATCTTATGTGGTCATCGTGTAAGATCTTCTTGATGATTGGCTGTATTCTATTTTCTAGGATCTTATTGAGTATTTTTGCGTCTATTTTCATGAAGGAGATTGGCATGTAGTTCTTTTTGGTTGTGTCTTTCCCTGGTTTTGGAATCAGTATAATATTTGCCTCTAAATGATTTTGCGAGGACTGCTTCTTTTTCAATTTCATTGAAGAGTTTGTGGAGTGCAGGGATTGTATCTTCTATAAATTTCTTGTAGAGTTCGGCTGTGAATTCACCAGGACTTGGACTTTTCTTTGCAGGTAGGTTTTTTATTACGTTTCATATTTTGTTGGCTGTTTTTGGTTTATTGAGAGTTGTTATATCTTCTTGGTTGACCTTTGTTAATTTGTACATTTTGAGTAATCTGTCCATTTCTTCTTTGTCTACTATTTTGTGAGCTTTAAGATTCTCGATGTAACTATTGATAATCTTCTGAATTTCCACTGGGTCTGTGGTGATTCTACCCTTTTCATTCCTTATTGCATGTAGTTGAATATTTTCTTGCCTCTTTTTTATGAGGTTGGCTAGAGGCTTATCAACTTTATTTAGTCTTTCAAAGAACCAACTTTTTGATTTGTGGATTCTATGAACTGTTTTCTTCATCTCAATTGAATTAATTTCTGCTCTAATCCTTATGATTTCTTCCCGTTTTTGCGCTCTGGGTTTTGTTTACTCTTCTTTTTCTAGTTGTTAGAGGTGCAACATTAGAGTGTGTATTTGTTCCCATTCTGTTTTCCTAATATTTGAGTTCATAGCTATGATTTCACGCTACGAACTGCTTTCGTTGCATCCCATAAATTCCGGTAAGTTGTGCTTGAATTTTCATTGAATTGTAGATATTGTTGAATTTCTTGTTTAATTTCTTCTGTGACCAAACTGATTGCTGTTTATGGTGTTGTTTAGTTCCATGAATTTAGCGGGTTTTTCTGGTTTCTTTTGTCCTTTATTTCCCTTTTCATTGTACTCATAACAGATAATATGCATGCGATTATTTCTGTTTTATTGCATATACTTATGCATGACCTCTGGACTAGTATGTGGTCCATTTTGGAAAATGACCCGTGTGCAGCTGAAAATATGTGTATTCAGCTGTGGTTGGGTGGGGCACTCTGTATATGTCCACCTGGTCCATTTGTTCCAAGCTCTGGTTCTGTTCTATTGCTTCCTTGCTAATTTTTTGTCTGGTTGATCTATCCTTTTGAGATAAGGGTGTGTTAAGGTCTCCTGTTAAGACTGCAGTCTTAGATATTAGGTTTTTCATGTCAATTAAGACTTGTCTTACACAGTTGGGTACTCTTGTGTTTGGTGCATAGTATTTACGAGTTACCTCTTACTCTTGAATTTTTCCTCTGACCGATATATAGTGGCCTACTTTGTGTCATTTGATCCTTCTTGGTTTGAAGTTGAGACGATCCGAGAACAGAATTGCTACTCCTGCTTTGTTCTGAGGTGCTGGGGCATGTAGTATTTATTTCTATCCTTTACTTTGAGCCTATGAATGTCCTCTTGAGTTAAGTGTGTTTCTTGTATACAGCATATTGTTGGATTTTGTTTCCTAATCCACTGTGCCAGTCTATTTCTCTTAATTGTTGAATTGAGTCCGTTTATATTGATGGTTATAATTGAAATGTGTTGACTTATGTTTGTCATGATATTTACCTGCTGTTGTTTACTCCTTTCTATCCTGTGTTTAATGTTCTGTCCTGTTTAGTGTTCTATTCTCATTCTTGTTCTCATTCATGATTTTCTTGTCAATATGGTGTAGCTCTAGGACATCTATCAGCAGTCTGTGAAGGGATGTCTTTGTCATCATGAAATTCTTTGGTTATTCTTTGTTGTGGAAGTATTTCACTTCTCCATCAAACTTGAAAGAGAGTTTTGCAGGGTATAATACTCTGGGCTGGAATTTGTTTTCGTGCAGGACTTCAGTAACTCTGCTCCATTCTCTCTTTCCCTTCATGGTTTGTGTACAAAAGTTGGCTGTAATTCTGATGGGTTTTTCTTTGAATGTGATCTGTTTCTTCTCTGTAGCAGCTTTCAGTATACTATTTTTGTGTTGGATTTCTTGGTTCACTATTATATGTCTCAGTGTGTTTTTACTTGGGTTGAAGTTATTTGGTGTTCTGTATGCTTTGGTGACCTGAATGTTGGAATGTTTCCTTATATATGGGAATTTTCTGTGATTATTTGTCCCCAAATTCTTTTTATGTCATTTGTATTGACTCCTTCATTCTCACTGATACCAATTATTCTCACACTGTTCATCCTGGTGTCATCTTGCAGGTGATGGATTGTTTCCTATGTTCTCATTGTTTTTAAGGGATTCTTTCTCACCTTTTCATTAGCTGCACCAGCGTCTTCAAGATCTGAAACTCTGTCTTCGCTTTCACTCAAATGGTTTTCTAGACTCATGATTATTTTTAGTTCTTCTTTATCTCTTTGACTCTGTTTCATGCATTCTATTTCTTTTCTGTATTGCTCATTCAAGGGATCCATCATATTTCTGATCTCAACTTTTTTATCCATGTGTTCTTTAGAAGTAGTTATTAATTCTTTTTCTGCAGAGTTTCTTCCAAATTGGGTTTCCTCTGTATATTTCCAGACTTGTTTCTGTATTTCAAATGCTATGATTTCAAAGAATTCTTTTTTTTTTCAAAGAATTCTTTTTTGATTTCAGAAATTATTTCTCCTTTGAGTTCCTCATGACCTTTCTGCTGTTGGTTCTTCGCTTCAGATGCTGTTAATTCATATGTTTCAGCTAGAATAGTGCTCTCTACATTTGTTCTGGGTGAGCATTGCTTTTACCCCTGATGTTTCTGGATTTGATTCTTTATTTCAGATTGTATCTATTCAGATATTTACTTTTTATTTGAGGAATTATTTCTTGTCTGATTTCCTCTATACCTTTCTGCTGTTGTTCCTTTGCTTCTGTTTCTGTTGATTCATTCATTTCTACTGAGCTAGTGTCCTCTGTCCTTACTGGTGGACTCGAGGTCTGGGATTGTGTTTTTCTCTTTGTCACTATCATTTTGTAAAGCACTAACCTTTGAGCTCTGCTGTATAGCTTTGGTGCACCTATGACCCTGGTGTGTAATGAGATTCAGGTGCCAGTCTATTACGCTTGAGATTATCCAGTTATGCCTGTCCTGGATCTAGCTGTTCTGTTCAGTTCTTTTTTGCTGCAGCTCTTGTGTTTCCCCTCTGTTGGTTCCCTGTTCGGGTGAGCATGAACCAAACTGGGATGCAGAGTGAGGAGTGAAAATTCCCACTATGTTGGCTGGCTTTGGGGCGAGGATCTGGAAAGTTGCCAGAGTCGGCCCTCCTTTCTCAGGCAGGTCGCTCTCTAGGTGGGTGGCCTGTGCTTTGGTATGTTGGCTGGGTGCATGTTCTCATTCACCAGGTAGGCTGTGCTGGCTTAGCCAAGCTGTGCTGGGTCCAGAACTGGAGAAGCCTAGAAAAGGTCCCTCCTGAGCGGCGAGCCTGGAGCCCTCACTCACAGGCTGAGCTATGCTGGGTCTCAGACCATAGGGTGCAACCAGTGATTGCTGTGAAATGTCCCTCCAACGTGGCGGGCCTGGAGTTCTCACTCCAGGTGGAACTGCACTGGGTCTCCAGCTATGGGGTGGGACTCGCGATTGCTGGGAAATGTCTTTTTGGCACAGCGGGCCTGGAGCTCTCCACTCACTGAACTTTGATGCCCAGGGAGTCGGGGAAATTCCCACTTGCTCAGCGGGGCTTTAGGGCAGGCGATCTGGGTAGTTGCTGGTGAGTGGGTCCTGAGGTTTCAGGCCAGTCACTGCATTGGAGGGCTTGGTGGTGCGAATCAGGGTAGCGAGCGCAGGAGGAAGCCAAAGGCTCTCCCTCAGACTCACCACACACTCACTGATCTGGGAATCCTGGCGAGTCCTCCAAATTCCCACTCACTGGGAGTGTTTGGGCCTGGATCCAGGAGGCCACTGGATTCGGCCTTGGTCCCACTGTCTCAGGCGGGTAGCTCTGGCTTGGCAGGCGTGGGCAGGATCTAGTGATTCTTATTAATTTTTGACTGGAAATTAAAACTGCTATGGTCATTGCTGTACAGGTCATTTTAGAGATGTATATGTGCATTTCACAGGGAAGTATAGCAACAACATATTTTCTGTGTCTGAGATTACACATATTTCATCACTTTTGGCATACAGTAGCACAAGCTTTTTAAAAGTCATGTGTAAATTCACTGACTCACTTAAAGTGTTTGAGTTGCTCCACATCTTGACCATTTTCTACTTTTAGCACTTTCATGAGATCGTTGTAACATCTTACTATTGTGAGTTTAATTTCTATTTCTCTAGTGACTGAAGATCTGTTAACAGGTTTACAAGCCTTCTGGACTTCTCCTCTTAAGTGCTTATTTAGGTCTGTCTTTCATTATAGTGTTTTAATTGCTGTATAGAATGTCTTTTTCTGTGAAATGCCACTAGCTTTTCACTTATGTGTGTGCAACTATGCCCTCCTAGGGCTGGGGAGATGGCTCAGTGGAATAAGCGCTTCCTCAGCTCTCAGGAAAAAAAAAAAAAAAAAAAAAAAACTATTACAATATTTTTCTCGGACTTTTATTGTTTTATCATTGATGTTTAGATACTGATAGTAATTAGAAATACCCAATCATATCCAGTTCCCATGCTATCACTTAGCATTATATTTTATTCAGCTTTCAATTCAATTTTTCTCTGGTGACTGCTATGGCCAGAACATGTAAGGTACATTCCAGATGCTATAAAGTTAAATACCTTGTGAAACTCTATGCTGCATCTTGTCCCAGTTAACTATGAGACTGTATAAAAATGGAACTGAATTTTGGATCAAAACTTGGCCATAATCTAGGATTATTGTCTACCTTATTTGACTTGTGGCAGATCCACTGCTTTTGGAATCTCTGGATGTTCACCTGTTTTGTCCCCCTTTTATCTGTTGCTCCTAGGTATTCTTTCCGTTCCATTATTTGTCAAGTCTCTTAAAAGAAAAAGCAAGGCTTCAATGAGTATATTTTTTTCTGTGTTGTATGTTCTGTGAAGGTTTATACCATGAATTATTAACTTATTCCTTCTTCGAAAACTTGTAACTAGCCTGTTTAAGATAAAGTGAGGAATCATCACTTTTAAATGCTCTTTTCTTTCTGTTACAGGAAGGGATTATCAATTCTGCTTTTTTTAAAAAGTTTATTCTTCTGATTGATAGTAATTCCCACATATGTTTGATAGTTCTATGATTAAAAATAAATGTACTAGGGCTGGAAAGATAGCTTAGTAGAATAAGTGCTTGCCTGGCAAGCACAAGAGCCTGAGTTCAATCCCTCCTTTTGCCAAAAAAGAAAAAAAATGAATGCACCATCTTCCAGGTCTAATGTCCTAACAATATCTTTACATTGATGTAATGTTAGCAGATCTGGCTCAAATCATTAAGTGTTTTAAGCATTTAGTTGCAGATAAATGCTGAATATTTGCTGAGTCTAAATGTATCTGTGTATGGTTGCTTTTTATATTTGATCTTATATTATTGTAATGTATCAATTGAGAATTAAAGATGAGATTTATTTTGTTGATTTGGAAATTCTAAAAACCATATTGCTACTTACCACCTGAAAAATATGTACTTTTCTTAGCTCCCAATATATTTAAGGCTAGTGTTTCTTGTTTAAAAGAAGAGAGTATCCTCTTAACATTAATCTTTCCTTACTGTGCTTTCACCTTCTGGGCTTTTGCCTCATATTCTGTGATAGTGACAAAATACTAGGCCGTTGACTCAGTTTTGGCTGTACAACTGTTTTAATAGCACTGAGTATAATATGAGTCTGACTTCATGAAAAGCAAAATTAATGTACTTCTTTCTTCCACAGCAATTCCCAAAAGATACAATCAATGAAGAAGTGATAGAATTTTTGAGCCCTTACTTTGAAATGCCGGACTACAACATTGAAACTGCTAAACGTGTGTGTGGGAATGTAGCAGGTCTTTGCTCCTGGACAAAAGCCATGGCTTCCTTCTTTTCTATAAACAAAGAGGTGCTGCCCCTGAAGGTGAGCCTTCTAGGTAAAGCTCTATGCCTGGAAGGAGTGTCTTGATCAACTGGCCTTAGCTTTGCACAGTTGTGCAAGTCTTTTGGCCTTCGTGTTATTGTACTCTCATCCACAGAAAATTCAGTATTAAAAACAGTTTCTTTCTCTGTAATCCTACTCTTGAGTTGTACCAAGAGTTGTACCAGCCTTTAAGCATGGACTTAATCTCTACAAGAACTTTAAGTTCTTTGTGGGCTGCAGCACAACTTTCATTCATAATGGATTTTAAAAGAAAATCCAGAAAATTATAACAGAATTACTTACTAATGTTCAAAATCTTGAGTACTGCATCTTAAGAGTGAGGCAGGATCAAGACACAGATGCTGGAGGGTAGTAATGGCTGAAAGCTGTTGCTGATGTAAGTATAATCTTCCATTAATCTTCCTTTGTCCCTTATAAATGAATATCATTTACTTACTAGTCATGTGACTTGGAAACTATATCCATTGTATCAGCTTTTCCATCGCTGGGACACAATACCTGACAATCACGAGAGAGGAGCGATTTAATTTGACTTATGTTTTCAGCGGATTCTGACTGTTGGTGGCTGGCTCTTAGAAACCGCATGGCCGAAGGGCCTAGTATGGATCCAGGCTCAAAGCAGTTGTGAAGGAGAGAAGGGGAACAGCACTAGAGAGGAAGTAGTAAAAGGAGCGGTGGGAGAAGACACTGTAGAGCCAGCAGCGGCATCTGGAGCAGCAGAGGCAGAAACACCAGGCCACTGCGGCCCAGGGAGTATATCCCTTTTCTTTCCCGGGGCAAAGAGCAGGGCAGAGGTGCATAATTTCTGCTCCAGGTAGGTTGAGGCTTTGATAGACCTTTTTGGCTGTGGTGAAGTGAGCCAGGCTGCTGGCAGTGAGCCAGCTGGCCCCCACACTTGTTAGCTTCTCATTCCTTCTCCACATTGTCCTCGTCTTTGTTGTAGAAGACTGGGGCCCGGCAGGCAGTGGAACACCCTCCCCCACAACGCAACCTGCACTCCACCCATGTGGCTCCGCTCTCCCTTGCACTTCTGGGTAAGCAGGGAAAGGGTGCGTGCCCAGGCTGCCTGTGTGTCGCCACACTGAGAGAGAGACGGCGCCAGAGTCCTCGCTAGACCTCACCAGAGAAGCGGGTAGGGCCCAAAGGAGGAAGGCCGTGGCCGCTCCAGGACTCCCACCGTGCTCGGGCTTTAGCTGCCTCCTAAAGTGTGCGGTGGCCAACTAGTGACCCGCAGGAGCTTGGCGTGTTTGAAGGGAGCGGCGAAGCCCTGCCCGCGGATTTGCATCCTCGTTGGTGATGTCACTTTCTCTGAGGTCAGCCTGGGTTCTTGGCTGGCCAGGCCAGAGCTTGCATGGGGGAGAGTATAGCACTGGGAGTGCTGCTCCCCCGCGCTCACCAGAGCTCTACCAGGCCATGTGTGCTGCCTTTAAACCACCTCCAGAAAGTGGCTAATAGATGAGAAGCCTGACAGGAAAAGTCAGTACTCTGAAAGGTTTGACAAGAGTTACTCTGAAAGGTTTGACAGATCCACTTTCAAAGTGACTCGGACATGTTTGATGAGTTGGAAAAGACTTGGCCACTTGGGCCTCTCCACATGGCTACTTTGATGCTCTCACAACATGCAGGTGACGGATTTGGAAGCAAGTGATTAATGAAGGAGATCAAAGCAAGAGTTACAATGGCTTCTATGACAAAGTCTTTGAATCCGCATTTATCTGCCATATTCAGTACCAACATGAATTGAAATTGAGCATGGGATTACTGAAGGGTGACAGTGCTGTGGAAGCAAGTATTATTGTAGACTATCCCCTGGGGACTGGCTGCCACAAATCATGGAATTTCCACCACAAAGAATGATACATTATCTTAAAATTATCTAAAGATAGGAACTCTCAACTTTTTTCAGTAATATGTTGTTGCTCATAATGTTCTTTCTTAATTTTAGGCCAGATGTCTCCTGCTAGGTCTAGCCTCCCCCCAAAAAATCGCAATAGAATTGACTTGATGTTCTTTACAGATCTGTGAAAATATGAATATTGACAGTACCTATGACAAAATCATTTTAGTTACAACACACCATTTTGAGGGCAAAGGAACACAAAGAGTAGGGCAAACACTCTTTCATTTATTGCATTAATAATAGACAAAATTATGTTTATGATTAGTATATATAGTGCATGCAACATATGCCAAAAATTATTTTATAGTTTAATGCTTATACTAATTATTCCTAAAACTTTATTATTTGGACTTATTTCTCTTTACCTAACCTGTTTTCTGAACATAACATAATAGGCAGCTAAGTTACTTAGAAATTAAAACACAATCACAGAGGGACTATGCTGTAAGAAATTAGCATAAATAATGTAAGAATTATAGGTGAAAACAAATCTGAAGTAGGCCAGGCCTCAGTGTAATGATGTGGTCACTAAGTCTACATGCTTCCTTAAGGATTGAACACTTACTTGGAATTACACCTTAATTTGTACCGTCTGGTCCAGTAAAGTCTAAGTAGGCATAATTAGCCAGGTGAGTGACCAGAGCATCAGACCCATCCCTTCCCAAAACTATTTTTATTTTTTCCAGGTACCTTGCTACATGACCCACTTCTCAGTTAGATCAATTATTACTTAAGCAGCTATATTTTTATAATCTTGTCAGTTGATAGCAGTTTCAGACCCATGCTGTATACACATTGTGACTGTGTTGTATAAATTACTTCTGACAAGGGCCTCAATACTCAAACACTTCCCAACCACCTCCTGTCTCTCGGGAGCTATCTCTATTCTCTATTGGGAATTTCCTACTGTTAAAAAAAAGAAAACACACACACACACACACACACACACAGAGTAATGAAGGATTAAGAAAGATGACATGGCCCACCTAGACATGCCTAGAAGTTGCTTTACTAACCCTCTAAGGGCATCCCAAGACCATCAAATCATCAGTCAAGCTTAACCAACAATATTGAGTTTTCATCTTGAGTACATTTCACAACTTTTTTGCTATATACACACTACCAGTATAAGACCTAAGTCTTCAGAAAAGGAGGAAAATCAGGACTTGTGGCATGTTTGATCGTTTTGTTTTTGTATAAGTTTGATCTTTCCCAGCCATCAACTAACATCCCAAGACACTGAAGAGATGGTAAAAATAATCAAGACTTAGCACAAGTTTAGATGTTAAGCTGTAAGATACAATATATTTTCTACTTGTTATCATCAAAGTCATCTGTTTAAAAAGCGAGGCACCGAGGTCATAGAACCATTTAAAGACAAAGAATTATTTGATTCAGATAATTTTAGGACAAATAATTCATAGCTTGTTATCTAATGTCATGGCTATTGGGATCAGTAAAAACTCCAGCAGAGCTACAAATGGACATTGTGATACTGACTGAATTATAACCACCATATCAAATGAAAAGTAAAGGATATCATACATTGGTTTCCAGCGAGAAGGCATACATAGTGTCATGAAAATATATAATCTTAGTATTACAGTTGAGTTTGTAATGTGTAAATTTTGTTTTATTGTCATTTAAGAATAGTGAGTGAAAAAAAAAAAGAACAGTGAGTGAATGTCATTAAATTATGGATAGTTTAAGGCTTACATAAGAAGAATGAGCTGGGTATGTAGCTCAGTGGTAGAGTGCTTGTCTAGCATGCATAAAGCCCCAGGTTAATCCCCAGTACCACCAATAACAAAACAAGCAATGTAAGAAGAATTAGTTTTTTTTTCTTATAAAGCACATTTTCTTCTTAGATACTTTCTCAGTATTGGAACAGAATACCAGACACCCAAAAGTTAGAGGAAAGTTTTATTTTAGCTCAGTTTGTAGAGGTTTCAGTCCATATTCAGATGGATCCAAAGCAGAGTGGTATGGCACAGGGCCATAGTAGAGGAGAAACACTTCATGGCATGGCAGGCAGGCTGTAGCAGGGTCTTCATTCTTCCTTCCTTTTTTAGATCATCCAGGCTATAAGCCCATTGGTTGGTGCCACTTACACCCAGGGTGAGTGTTCCATCTTTACTAAGTTCACCATCCACACTCAGAATGGTGCTAAACCAATCAGTCCTATATCACACACCCACGATCTTGTCACTTTCAAAAGGCACCTATGAATGTATGAGGCTTTGGGAGAACATCTGAAAACAATCCATAAACCTTCCATTTTTCATTCTACACCCACTTCCAGGACTAAATAGACCTCACAGCTGGAATCAAAGGGATGCCCACACTATGCGAAGGTGGGCAGGGAGGGGTCTAACTTGCTCTTAAGGGCTACGCTTCTTCTGAGAAGTCTATCTCAGACGTACCCCCCTATAACCTTGTGAGTGCCCATCTTCTTAGACTGTTCAGCTTTCCAGATTGCTTTTATGTCAGAAAAACATATCCAGTTATGTAGATTCCCAGCCATCAACTAACATCCCAAGACACTGAAGAGATGGTAAAAATAATCAAGACTTAGCACAAGTTTAGATATTAAGCTGTAAGATACAATGTATTTTCTACTTGTTACCATCAAAGCCATCTGTTTAAAAGATGGGCCTTTATTCATGAAGGAAACATTTGGCAAAATTTTGTTTTTCTTTCGAATTCTGAATGTGGGACAAATATGAGCATGCCCATTTTTTCTGTACATGTGTAAATGTGGCTATCTTTTCCAGAATTAGGGAATGAATTAAGAATTGAGGTACCACTTATTAAGGAATAGAGACCAAAGTCTCACACTACATTTATTCCTGGAGAGGCTTCACTTTGAAACTCCTGCTTGCTAAGTCAAAAATATTTTCCGAACTCTACATGTAGAGAAGACATTTGTCACTAACTGGTAACCATTACAGAAGAGCTTTTCGTTTTTCTTTTGTAATCCTTATAGATGAACCAGATGACTTTTGTTAATGAGTACATTTATACCAATATTCACTACAATAATTCTAACTGATTTCTTATTGAAAAGTCTACATGAACTAATAAATACTGTCCATCCAAATGCTGTTTTTAAAAACAACTAGCCCCTCATATAGTGAACATGGATAATAGCAATATCTGTTATTTAACAAACTTTTTGTGTGCAAGGTACTTGATTTGGTCTTTACAGATTGTATTATTTAATTATTACAAAAATTGTAGGAGGTAACTTTAATGGAGAAATTGGGGCTTACTGTTATGGTTACATATATGGGATTCTAAAGATTTAAGTTGAGCAGCTGGAATTGAATGTTTTGGTTAACAATTTTGAGACTGTCACTGAAAATGTATTTATTTTTTTAGTACAGAACTAGAAATTGCTAAAAAATTTAGGTTGTGATAGTGACATTCAAAGGTCACTTTAGTGAAGTCTGTGGCAGAGTGGCTTTTCTTTTATGTGTTATTCACAGCAAATTTTTCAGCTTAGAGTACAGCAGAAAAATATCTCATAACTCAATTAAAATTTTAAATTTGTATCAGGACATGTGTACTGTGCATAGACTCCTTCACCCTCATGCGTATTCTCATATACTTCCTCTGAAGTCTTTGTACTTCCTTTCTCTTCCTGTGCTTCCCCTCTGTCTCCATCTCTCAAGCCCTTACCATTTACTAAGGATCTATCTTCCTGTTTGCTATTATGAATCTTTTATTTTGCTCTTTAAGTAAGTTATACTTTTGGATTGTCATACAAGTGAAATCATGCAGTATTTAACTTTGTGTGTCTTATTTATTTCATATAACATTAAGGTTTTAAGGTGCATCTGTTTTCCTACAAATTTATCCTTTTCTTTAGAAGAATACTGTCTCATTGTCAATAAACAAAACGTTTCTGTTTTTCACTTATGTGTTGATTGGCAAACAAGTCACTTCTAAGATTTAAGTATTTGAGTTTTGCTGCTATACATATGGATGTATATATATCACTATCATATAGCTTCCAATTGGGAAAATAGCTAGAAGAGAGATATCTGGTCAAATATAATTTCTATTTTTAGTTTTTTGAGAAATTTCCATATTAATTTCCTTAGTGGTTATTCTGGTGTGGTTCAATTAAGATGTGTTCATGTTGATATTTTTTTGTCTAGTTGATCTGAATATTTGTGATAGTAAGATGTTGATGTCTCCTACTATAACTGTATTAATATTTACCTGACACTCTATATTCAATTACATTTATTTTGTGAAGCTGGGTGTACCAGTGTTTGATGTATATTTATGTACAATTTTTTATCTCTTATTTCTACCATTGCATTATTTTTTATATTTCATTTGATTTTTCTGCTCAACTGCTTTATCCTACGAGATCCATCCATTTAGTCTTTGTGGCCTCATCAGCTTCATTGACTCTTGCTAGGATGTACATGAGAAATTTCTGGAGTGCTGATTTGGTGGTCATGAATTTATAGGCCTTTTTCCATCAAGTCTTTTTCAATTCTTCTTTAATGTATGTATTTGTTAGGCATCTGCATAATGATGACCTCCATTGCCAGTATTAGGTACATGTGTATGACACATCTTAAGTTTTTTATGTTCCATTTCCCTACTCTCTCCCTTTCTCATGGTACCCTTTCCATTTACACTAGATCTATTTCCCTGTTTTCTTTTGTTTTGTTTTCATCTATTCCTTATTTTGAATTTCAATTATGGGTTTGTCATGTAAGAGAAGCCATATGTCACTTAAATTGTATGTCTGATTTATTTCTCTTAATATATACAGAGTGCATCTATTTTCCCAAAGAATCAAATCCATCCTTTGAGCAAATGTGCATACAGACCACAGTTCATTATTTTTGTCAGTTAATGCATATATAGGCTGCTCCCAAGATTTGGTTACTATGAGCTGTGTTACAATAAACATTGGTGTGGACCAGACTTATCTTAGTGGACTAAAGCACTTGCTTAGGCAGAGCACTGCAACCAGGGTTCAATCCTGGCCTGTGGCAGGATGATGGAGACTGCCTATGGTGGCATAGGCCTGGAATCTCAGTGCGTGAGAGGCTGAAAATCACTACAAGTCCAATCTACGTCGTGAGACCCTGTACTAAATACATTAACAATTAAATTAACACTGGAATGTATGTATAAATAAAATGTGGCATTTTTAAGGATTTAGGGAAGATGCCTAGTAGAAGAATAGCTGAGATGAATGGAATTTTTATATTAATTTTTATAGTGCTGCAGTACCTTACATTCCCACCAACAATGTGTGGGAATTCCTTTTTCAACACAGCCTCCCTATTATTTGTTATTATTTGATTATTTGATTTCTGGTGATTGCCATTTTTTATGGAGTAAGGTGAAATCTGTTTAAATTTGTATTCTTTAATAGAACTGATGTTCAGTTTTAGCTTGAACTTACGTTTTCGAAGAGGAAAAATGTTTTCCTATGTTTATGCTTACTTTCATGGTCTTGGTGCCTATATTATTTTCCACCCTTTGACTTTAGTCTATGAACTTCTTTTTGGATTAGATGAATTTCTTGAATACAACAGACTTGGATTGTGCCATTTTATGCAGTTTACCAATCTGTGTATATTAATTGGGGAGGTGAATGTAGAAGTGAGAGGTATTCAGGATGGTGCCAGGAATAATGCTAGCTTGAGGTTTCCACACATACTGACTGAAGAGTTTCTTACCGTGGCTCGAGAGCTTTTGGGGCACATCTTCAGTAGGGTAGTATCTAAGCATTTTTCAAAGCTTAACCACCTGGGTACGTTCATTCTTGTCACTACTGACTGGTATTATGATTGTAGCAAGAACTTTCTTCTTCTTTATCTTCTTAACATTTGATTTAGCACCTATGTATTTTTTCTCTTTTTATTATTTTTATTTAAGAACAAATAGCAATGAGACAGTTTCAAGACAAATTAACATTAATGTATGACAAATAAATACATTGCAAAATGTTTTCATAATGTTTTGGTGTCATACAAGGTGCATACATGATATTATACTTACAGGCATTATTATAGCAGATGTCTTTAATCAGTGAATGAAGAGAGTGCAGCTATATACCTATCTTATTTCTTTACAGCTTATTTATATCACAGATTTAACAATTAACACCCTCTACCTTGTTACCTCCCAAGTGTCTCTCCATATTGCTAGAAGCAAAAATAATATTTTCTCCAACCACTATTATTTCAAATCTTGTGTCTCATAGAATTGTGCAGAAGCACAGCATATTTATCCTAACTGTGCTGTTTATCCACACATCATGAATCTTCCTTTGTATCCCCCCTTTTTTTTGTCTAAACCTGTCAAAAATGAGCACTCCATTCTCATAAACGAATTTAGGTGCCTGACCTTAGTGACACAATAAAACAAAGTGCAGCAATCCACAATAATAATGAGTTATATGAAGAAGTTGCTGACTATAGCCATTTACAGCTCAACTTATTATTATGGCCCCACATTATATACCTAATTTTTATATTTTTCTGCTGGATGATTAAGACCAAGATAGATCAAGACCTGTATACCAAAAGATGTAACTTTTGGTTTTGATGAGGTCAGTGAAGTCCCCTCAGGGTTTGTAATCCTGTACCTTACTCTGTAGATCCTTTGTCTGTGTCATCCATGCGGATGAGTCAGGGCCAATGCTTGACCAGTTTGTTCTCTATGAGAGCCTAAGAGAAAGTTTTCTCTCCATGTGACTCTCCCCAGGCACACTATACATCATTCATCTGTTTCCTCTGTGGCTCCACAACCTCCTTGATCAGAAAATTTGGGGCACAACTAAGTTTCATGATGTTACAGTACAGGTTCTCCTATGCCCTGAGTCTTCACTGACCTTGAAAGGCTAGGGCCAAAATGTTGGCTGGCCTTGTGACTCTTCTATTTCTCCAGTTTTGATCTGTGAACTTAGCTTGCTAACCATCTAGAAAAGCTGCTTAGTACCCTGCAGGATATGCCATTCAGTTCGCCCTAACGATCTGAGTCAATTGTCTTTAGCTGTTGTTGTACATTTCTATTTGTATTTCTTCTTTTCACTTCTTATACTAGCTAGACTGTGCTATAGCCCTAACGATCTGAGTCAATTGTCTTTAGCTGTTGTTGTACATTTCTATTTGTATTTCTTCTTTTCACTTCTTATACTAGCTAGACTGTGCTATATTTGCACATGTGTGTCTGGTTTATTTCACTTAAGAGTATATGTTCAAGTGGCATCCATTTCAATATAAATTCTTCAAGTTTATCATTCTTTATAGGTGAGTAATACTCCATTATATAGAAATACCACATCCTTTTTAACCATTCCTCATGTGATGGATATTTGGTTGTTTCCAATATTTTGCTATCACACATTGTGCTGCTATAAACATAGGTACACATATATCACTATGATATAATGTTTTCAGTTCCTCTGGAAAAATTCCCAGGAGGGGCATAGCTGGCTTGAATGGGATTTCCAGTCTTACTCTTTTGAGGAGTCTCCACACTGACCTCCACAATGGTTGTACCAGTCTACATTCCCTCCAGCAGTGGAGAAGTGTTCCCTTTTTGCCACAACCTCTCCAACATTTGTTGTTGGTTGATTTCCTTATGATATCCATTCTTTCTGGAGTGAGATGGGATCTCAGTGTTGTTCTTCTTTGCATTTCATGGATGGCTAGAAATGTGGAGCATTTTTTTTTTTTTTGAGGTCTAGAAGTTAACTTTTATTTTAAATCTGTCAAGAAATCCTGGCAGTTATTCATTTTATTAAAATGATTACAATACAGCAAAATAAAGAAGAGGTAATTCTATTTTTCTACAATATAAATTATGAGTTAGATTCTCAGCTGCTGGCTCAGCATTGTTCAAGGTTCTTTTAAGGAACCAGGGAGACTTTAATTT
>PVKA01016305.1:0-48203 GCA_004027165.1 Ctenomys sociabilis | reverse complement strand
AAATAGAAAAATTAACACTCTGTAGTCAGAATAGAATGACTTGATTCCTATCTTTTACCAAAGAACTCTCCTTTTTATTCAGTAATTAGAATCAAAGGCTGCCACCAAGAAGTTAGAGGTGCTCACAGTACCAGAGTTGCTGCTTTTTCTAGGACATTTCAGAAGACAATGTGTGCTTTTTCAGTGAGATAGATTATAGTGTTTCACGTTAGCATTTCCAATTTAGGATTTAAGATGTGGGATCTTACTTAGCTTCCTGGACTTCTCCTTTTGTCCTTCAAACTCAGAAACCTTTTTTCTTACTTGACACGACATACAGTTACTCAGTTTGTTCTATAACATGCTTTAAAATGGAACTATAGCTTGATATAGATGCTAATATTAGTAATAAGATTAAGTCTACATAATATAGTTCAATAGATTCATTTTTCTAATTATGAATGAGTGAGCTCTATCTCCTACTAGAACAGAGGGGAATTCATCCATGTTTATCCCTACTGCGTATGAGGTTTCTTATTCTGAGCCACTTGATATTCACACAGGTGTATAGTGTGAAGAACAGATTCAAATTTATCTTTTTTCCATATGGCTCCTCAGTTGGAAAAATATTACAAAAATCTATTTTAGACCTCCACTTTTGGATGGTATGGGCTAGCTTGTGTCTTGAGGAGACAAAATTGAAACATTAAAATAAGTATTATACAACAAAATGAATTGTTTGAGGACACTACCAAGCTACCTTGTACTCTAGGGGACCCAGTGGTTAGACAGAGGAAAACAAATTGTAATGGGCCACATATTTTCTGCTGTTCTTCTTGTTAAGGAATTTGTCCAGGAGTAAAGAAAAGATTTTAGGTGCACAATTTAATGTTTTGACCAAACTATAGTTTTGTGTACCAACACCCCCCAAAATTAGAATATTTGTACTTTTTTCCAGTCAATAATCTGCAGAAGAAACTGATAGAATTTCTTTCAATATAGAGTACTTTTGCCTGTTTTTGAGCTTTCTTATAATAGAATCAGATAAGGTGTACTTATTTATATCTTTTTTATTGTTACATACCATGTTGTAATATTCATTTTTTAAAAATAACTTTACTAAGAAAGAAATAGCAATGAGATTGTTTCAAAACTGATTAGTAGGAAAGTTTCAATAATTAATATACTGCACATTGTTGTCTTATTAGTGGTTATTCATTGTACAAGACGCAGACTTGATATCCTGTTCACAAACACTATTAGGACAAATCTTTCTATTCATTGAAT
Organism: Ctenomys sociabilis; assembly: GCA_004027165.1. Lineage (NCBI taxonomy): Eukaryota > Metazoa > Chordata > Mammalia > Rodentia > Ctenomyidae > Ctenomys > Ctenomys sociabilis. Next base: position 46,937 of record PVKA01016305.1, on the reverse strand, counting down.
TAAGAGAAAGTAGCTGTATATCTATCCTAACTATTTTGAATATACTGATACAAAAATGGTCCTTCATTTGTATCCCCTATTTCGTTTAGTTTTGTCAGAGAAGGGTATTCCATTGTCATTCATATTGTTATATTAGTATCCGCTTTGGTGTTAGATTGCTCAATTTACTTTAGGGAAAACAGCTCTATCCTAACTATTATACAATTGTTTGGGTAAGTGGATATACACTGTATGCCTCTTCCACTTACCTATCATGCTCTGAAGCTAGTCTTTCCATTTTGGTGTCTATGAATGGCTTTACTGATACTCGTATTTTATTTATACTCTCTTTGTAGAGGGAGATTGCATACTAACCATTTGTGTCTAATTTTAACAAAGTTCCTCTTCAGACTCAGCAGTCAGTACATGAATGACTTGACCAAGATTCTGCTTTCACAGATTGTCACCGATCCCTATGGTGCTGCTATGTCACAACTCTTCACTTTTTTTCTGTATTTTAGGCATGACTCTTTGCTTTGATCTGTACCCTCCTTCTTTAATTTGAAAAAGCTCTCTACTGTGTTGCCTCGATTTGATCTATTAGATCATTGCCCAACGTCCTGGGTAACTGTACCCCACACAATGAAGGAATTAAGTAAAAATGTAAACTGCTTAGAATATTAGTTGGCACAAATTAGTAGCTTAATGTAGTCAGAGGGAAGAAACAGGAAACTCTGGTCTACTCCTTCAGGGGCTGTTGTCAGATACCACAAAAGCCTTACTATATTTTAAAGCTATGGCTGTCTAAATTACAAAATGATTTTTGGTTGCTTCTAGATGATACCAGGATTTTTCTTTTCTTGTATTTTTAACAAAATCTTTCATGCGTTTCTACCATTATTGTCCTCAGAAGTACCTTAAAAAAGGGACTATGCTTTTCAGGATGTTCACCATTTTATGTAGGACTGGGCTACATTTTTGTACACACCAGATACTCAGCCATGGAGGGAAAGGGATGATAATCAGTATAGAACATATAACGAATGGACACAACGCTTGCAGAACTTGATATCATACAGTATTACAGAAGAGCTCATCACAATTGTCACTTTTGATAGAGCAAAAGGAACAAATAGATCAAAATCAAGGAGAATGTCTGGATAGAAAGAAGTGAAGTAACAGAAAGGAAACGTGATTATTAGAAAAGGCACTGCCAAACCGAAGGGAAAGGTCTAGGAAAGTATGAAAGGCCTCACATCCAGGGAGCTCAGTTTTCTCAGCAAATAGATTCTGTAATTGGAATTTTTGTTTCTACTTTTCCTCTGGGAGTGTGTGGATGAGATTAATTAATGTGGTGAAATTGCGCAGAATCTGTGGATATTGTCACTTGTTAATGAGCCAAATTGTACCACATCTGTGTAATTTGGAGAATGATAAAGGAAAGGGTAAAAAGACTCAAATCCGTTCCTTCTGAAGTTTCTAGTTACAGAGTTAAAATTATATGTTTGGGAAGGAAGTAAACTAGAGGAAGGCAGATACTTCCGATTTATAACAAGGGTATGCTTAACTATACAGCTGTGTACATGAACCTTACCTGCCAGATCACTGGGATTATTTTCAAGTTTGCATATTCAAGATGAATTCCACATCTTCTAAGTTTCTGTTCTTTTTCATTTTTCCCCCAAGGAGTGGTTCTAGTAACTACTACTTGGTTACACACCTTCTCAAACTTAGTGGAGCAAAACAACCACTTTATAATGCTGACCAATTCTGTTGGTCAGGAATTCAGACAACCTACTGCAGGGGTGGCTTGTCTTTGCTTTCCTCAGCTCTGGCTTCAGGTAGCTGGAATGAGTGTAGCGACAGGTACAGAAGTCACCCAGAGCTTTATTATTTGGAAGCCTCTCACCTGGACTGAGATGACTTGCAGGTAGACTCAGGCCTTTGAGTGGGAGCCTTCTCATGTGCTCTGAGAAGGCCAATTGTGAAGTGCTGTGGTCTTTTTTTTAAAAAGAAAATAATTTTATTGAGAAACAAATAGCAATGAGACAGTTTCAAAAGCGATTAGCAGGACAGTTTCAATAATTAATACATTGCATATTGTTGTCTTAGTGGTTATTCATAGTACAAGATGCAGATATGATATCTTGTCCACAAACACTATTAGAACAAATCTTTCTTCTCATTGGATTAAGAGAATGTAGCTATATATTTATTCTATTTTGAACATACAGATACAAAATGATCATTTATTTGTATCCCCTTTTTTTGTTTTGTTTTTTCAGAGAAGGGTATTCCATTATCATTTAAATACTATAGGTATGTGAATTTGGCAAAATATCCCATTATGGACCAGTAGTCCATAAAAACAGTGGATTTTCCATAAGACTGGCAATGTCAGGAATTGTTGAATTGAGCCTTTCACAGCTCAGCATGCTAATATGGCTTACTTTTTATACCTTGTTTTTATACTTTTCTGCTGGATGGTTAAGACCAAGATAGAACAAGATCTATATGACAAGAAACACAACGTTTGTATCTGATAATGTCAGTCAAATACTGAGGAATGGATGAAAAAGAGGTGGTATTTCTATACAATGGAGTATTACTCAGCTATAAAGAATGATAAACCCAAAGCCTTTATATTTAAGTGGATGCCATTTGAAGATATACTCATAAGTGAAATAAACCAGACCCGCATGTGTAAATATCTATAATCTTCCTAGTATAAGAACTCCAAAGAAGAAATACAAATAGAAAGGTGTAACACAACTAAAAGGAAAGTGAGAACTTCAGGATTAGACAACAAAGAGAGGGGCAAGGAGAAAAACTAGGAAATATGACAGGGGCAAAGCCATACATTTATATGCACAAGAAATGTTAAGGCAATGATCCTGAGAATCTTCAGCAGGTTTTTGAAACTAGCAATTAATTGAGTTTATCATTCTTTATAGCTGAGTAATACTCCATTGTAGGATTCTCAGCCTGACTATGTATGCTGATACCTGTGAACTAAGCTCTGTGGTCTTTATGGCCTGCTAGAGTCACACAATTCCATCTCTGCCAATCTGTTTTCAGAGTAAACATAAGAACCTTAAGACTCTAGGGGAGGGAGAACATAAACCCTTTTTTTCCATAGGAAAAGTGCCAAAAAAAATTGGAAACTGATAAAAAAGAAACAATTGTCTATATTAAAAGACATCAGGCAACATTATCCCCAGACTTACTTAAAGAAAAGATTATGCATTTGTTTCTGTTTTTTTTTTTTTTACTACTAATATTAGGCATCCCTGGCTAGTAGGGTTCTGAGTTGGATTTTGCCAATAGAATGATATTTAAAGACATTAAAGAGGTCATTTTATTTTATGTATTTCAGTACAGGGTCTACAGGGTACAGGGTCTACACAGTCTCACTATACAGTTCAGACTGAATGATTATCCTTCAGGAGAATCCTACATCTTCCCTTGAGTATCCTCCTGAGTACTTGGGATTACAGGTGCATGTCGTCATGCCCAGTCTCAATTGCAGTCTCAATGTGTCCTGTTGGCGGGGTCAGCAAGGCAAGCTCTGCACACTGCCTAAGCCGGTACTTTAGTCTGCCGAACTATTTGGACAGTCCTGTGAGGCCATTTTATTATGTCACAGTGGTGACCAATGGCAACTCTACTTGCATGTTGTGGGCTCCTGTGTTCATGAGCTTCAATTTCCTTAAATGTCCACAGGCTTCTAATCTAAAATCCAGCAGCCTTCTCCTAACTTTTGTCCCAGACCTCCCATCAGTACTGTGAACATCAATTCCTTGAATTAAACTTGTTTGAGGTGCCTAGAAAAATGTTCCTGTTTATATAACTAACCTTTATAAAGTATATTAATAATTTACATACTGTTGATAATCATACTGAATCAAGGAATTTTTTATCAGGTATCAGTTGTACATGGTTAGCCCTGTTCCATTTGGGGAGTGTCAAAACAATCTTTGTTAAATAATAACAGGCAAATTTTGTAGATTGCACTTATTTTGGAAACACTCAATGTAATTTAAACTTTGAATGTGCATTTGGAACTCAAATTATTAATCTGAAGCTATATAATTTTTAATAAAAAAGGAAAGAAAGAAAATATGATATTTCATTTTGCAAAGTGAAGCCAGGAATAAGAAGAAAGCCTAAATAATTTAATAAATCCCTAAAGAAAAAGCACATAATTTAGTCTAAATAAGCTATTCTAAATTCTGATAAAGATATTTAAAATAGAGAAGAGGGGCTGGTCAGATAGCTCAGGAGTCTAAATGCCTGCCAGGTAAATACAAGGACCTAGGTTCAATCCTTTGTATCATATACCATGCCAGCCCTAGAACCCCAATGCACTGTGCTGGCCCCTGAAACTTGGCATGGTGGCACAAACCCATGATTTCGGCACTGGGGGAGCTGAAATTACAATTTCAAAGAAAATAAAAACAGATGAAAAAATTATAGTCAAACTTGACTTTACCTCGGTGTGATCGTGCACACCTATGATCCCGGCACTTGGGAGGCTGAGTGGGAGATTGATGTAGGAGGATCATTGTGAGTTTGAGATCAGCATGGGCTACAAAATGAGTTCAAGACCAGCCTGAACTGTACAGTGAGACCCTGTCTAAGGAAAGCAAACTCCCAAATAAAAGCAAAAACAAATAAACTTGACTCTAACTAATAGTGTACTATAAAGATCATTTTGTGTAAAACTTTTGTAATTTATTATCTTCAGAAGTTTCAGAGAAGGACATGGTGATCCTTTTTTGGAGGGCTATGGTTCTGACATCTAAGAAGTACATGCGTCCCAGAGGTGTGGCAGCTACACTGGTTACACCTGAAACCTTTCTACTTCTTATTCCCCTACCCTCTCCCCTCAGTTCTAGATCACCTTTCCATCATCATGTAATCTACCCTTCTGCTTCCTGCCACCTACCTTTTACCTTTCTCATTGAATTATTTATACTTTGGTTTTCTCACGTAAGATAGACCATGCAATATTTAACTCTCTGGGTCTGATTTATTTTGCTTAGCATTATAGCTTCAAGTTGCATCCATTTTCTTATAAATGAAACACACACACACACACACACACACATATATATATATATATGGATATATCCATATATATATCCATATATATATATATGGAGAGAGAGAGAGAGATCTATTGAGGTAGACGTATATTTCTATATCTCACATTTTTAAACCATGCATCTGTTGATGGCTTTATAGGCCACATCTAAGCTTTAGCTGTTATGATATGTGCATCTATAAGCATAGGTATATATCTCTCACTGTAATATATCTTTAATTTTCTTGGGAAGATGCACAGAAGAGGTCTATCTTAGTCAAATGCAATTTCTATTTTTAGTTTTATGAGGAATCTTCACACTTATCTACATATTTGTACCAGTTTACATTGTCATTAAAAATGTGGAATGTAGGGCCCGGGGAGATAGCTCAGTAGAATAAGTGCTTGTCTGGCAAGCACAGGGTCCTGAGTTCAATTCCCAGTACTGCAAAAAAAAAAAAAATTTGGAAGGTAGAACATGCTGTTTTTGATCCTCTGTATATGAGACTCCCTGAGTCAGAATGTTGAAAAGTTTTAACTGATATTCCAGGCAAATATCCCTTTGCCTGTTGGGAGAGTTCATATTTATAAATCTTATTTTGATTAATATGATGCTCTTAACTCCTTGATGCTAGCTTATAAGAAATCTTAACCCAGAGCTGGAAAATGTGTGTATGTATATCTGCACAGGTGTATATGTCTTCTAAGTATCCACCTCCATGAGTACACAGGATTATTATTGGATCATGCTTTACCTAGACAAGCTGGACACACCTTGCTGCTTGACTATATTTATAATTCTAATCTCAGTTACTTTACAAATAAATATTATTAGTCTCTGATTGACTTGAACAAAGATATTGAATAAAGAGGAAATTTATATATTGCTCAAAACAATTTATGTTGATAAAATAATTGCCTTTCAAGACATTAAAAATACTTCTCTGGAAGGAGCAGTAGTAAAAATGATGCCATGTATATGTGTGCTAATTCTCAAAGAGGAATATAATTACTACACCTTCCAAACATATAGTAATGAAAATATTTCTCTGGAGCACTATTTGTCTATGTTTGAAGATACGTGTGTATTCGGGATGAAATATCATTTACATGTGCATGTGTAGCCTTCAAGAAGCTTAGACTTACAAGGACAGACATAAAGTGAGCAACAAATTACAGCAGTCCTGATAAAACTTATAAAACAGGTAATCATATTCAAGGAGCATTTTGTGTCACTTTATCTGCTTAAGAATTTCCTGTATCTACAGCAACTCAAGTCCCGATTATGTGTTTCCCAAAATACTTTATAGAGAATTTATCAAGACTTCTATGCTTTATTTAAATTCTCTAAGTGAAATAGGAGGAAAAAGAACACTTGTAGAAACAGCATGTGTAAGGGAAGAGGACTGCTTGGGAACACTAGTAGCATTTTAGAGGTAGAATATGTGGAAGAAGCAGGCTCTGGGAGAAGAAGCGCCAAAGAAAGGAACAGACCAGATGTGGGAAAGCTACGTGCCTATTTCAGAGCGTCACTTTTTATATAAAAGAAACTCAAGGAAAATTCAATTAACACCATTTTTCAGGGCCCAAACTATGTTTTACAAAAGATCAGTTTGGCTGCATTATGGAGAATACGTTAGAAGTCTATTGAGAGACAAGTTAAAAGCACTTTAGTTTACAACGATGCAGTACACATGATCTCCAAATACTGAGTGTGGATGGGGTTATCTTCAGGCCCTTCCATATTTTCCTGCCTCTCTCTGACCTTACCCCTTGGTGTTGGCGTGTGTTCACAGAGAAGATGCATCAGGCATATTGCAGTACCAGGAGCTATTTCTGCCCACACCTAAGTTTATAATTAAAACCTTTATGCTTTCCTCTTGCTACATAAAGTAGACCAGAGGGATAACAAGGAGGAAGGAGGAAAGAAACTATTCCAAAAGTTAACCTGTGGGTGAAGCAGTGAGATATGGATTATAAAAGCACAAAAATTCTAAACAAAAGTAATAGACACAAATATTTATGGACAAGAAGTCACCAAAGGATTCTATGTGAAAATAATTAAATAAATGTGATAGATTCAGAGAAAAATCCACAGCTAAAAAAAGAAAAGCCCTGTGTGAGATGCCTGCTGAGGTAGTCCAATATGACTTAATTGATAAAGCCCTGAAGATAGTTTAAAGCAATAACCTGGAAAGACAGGAGATTTAAGAAAAAAGAAGAGGTAATTAGAAATATATTATCCTTGCTAGCAGGAAATTTTGCATTGATTTTTTTCTTAATAAAATGTGAATAGGCTCTAGTTCTTGACTTAAAATTTGGGGAATATCTTAGATTTGTGAAGAAGCCAAAGCTCATAAGATGATTAAACTATTGGGAAAGCAAAAGGACTCAGGACTTAACTTTAAAGATGCTAAGATTAGCTATACCAAAGCCATCAAAATAGATGAACTCAAAGACAATTTAATTAATGCAGTCCAATGAAATTCATAGAAAAATTATTGAGGTGTGAATAAATGAGAGTGCATGTATAATCTGGTGGAAGATGAACTTGAAAGTATGATGTAAGAACTTGGGGGCCACACCATAAATTAAGGAACCCCCCAGAAATGCACAAACTTGAACATTTAGCCAAGCTTATTATCTCTACATGTATAAGACTCTCTAAGAGTCTAAGGACAGTGCCTCAAATTTTTATATCTAGAAATTTGGCTGTTTACATTTTCCATAGGTAATATATTCTATTACATAAAGCATGCTAACTAAACATAGTAGAGAGTTAAGAATAAACTAGATTAATGCATAGGCTTGTTCTGAGAAATTTGGCTTCCATGCAAACTGATGCAGTCATGTCAGCTGATCTGCTCAGCATGGTGCAGGGGAAGCTCTGTGCACAGGCAACCTACATAGAGAAGATTGTTTACCCTAGGAAAACTAGAATAAGGGCTATCACCTAATTTGTGGGCAATCTTAGAAACACTATAGCTTGGGGATGTCAAACAGTACAAGTAGACCATAGCACCTACCTTGCTGGTTCTGTAGTGCTTGCTCTTCTGTGAATGAGGCTAGACGCATGTTTATAATGTTCTCCTTTTATATTCTTCTTTGGGCACTATGAACACCATTTCTCTTTCTAGGTTAGGCAAATGTTAAAAGAAAGGATAAAAGATCTAAGATATTTTTTAAATGATTTTAGCAAAAACTAAAGAGAAGGAAGATATGGGAGTTACTTAGGTTTTGAGCTAAGCCCAAGGATTGCACAAAAATTATAACTTCAGCAGTTTTAACCTGAAGCAAGAACAATCAATCAAGTCTTTAGGGAATAACACCAGGGATGCTATAAGAGCTTAAAGCTGACTAACGGTGGCAACCATAATTCCAACTCATGTTGGCAAGCAGTTATTATGTTGGTAGTCATGAAGTCATAAAGACACAAATGGGATAAAAGTGTTTTTCCTTTGGGAAGGAAATGGGGAACTTGGGGATCAAAACAGTAGGAAAGGCTGGCAGGAAAATTTGAGTCAGAAAAAAGGAATGCTTAGAGAAATCTTGAGTAAGTAACCTGTGTGGTTTTGATTAAAGCTGCTTTCAACACTGAACAGTCAAAGCTGTTTATAAAAGTTCTACAATTTCTGATAGCCTGTAGCTTGATTTTTGTCATGGAAGGAATATATTTAGTCAAGAGCTGGAAAGTCAAAGCCTATACTTCCTTGGAAAGACCATCAAACAGCACACCAAGTAGGAAGCTCACAGATAATGCATATGTGATATCGCCTTGTGTGGATATCTGAGGGCATATATGAGTCACAGCAGAATGGATTAAAGTGCTGGTACTTCTTCTTGAACTGGTCATACCATAGTCTTGGCACAGGGTTTTAAATTAATGAATAAGTGAATACTCTATGATTTTGCATTGATATAACTTACGTGATATTGCAGGAGACTTCCTGTACTGCTATACATGGAAGGGAATGTAATTATTTTACAAAAATGAAGTCATCATGACATTGTCCATAAAGTCAGCAAGCACATTTTTAGCTTAGAACCACATCCCAGAAGATGTTTTCTGTGTTAAAGGGATTAGAATTAAATATGGCTTCTGTCAAATGTTGGTGAGCTCATGTCCAACATCAACTGCATGGGTCTCCTGGGTGAGGGAAAGGATGACAGCATTAAGCAAACAGTCACAGGTGTCCTGCTATGCACGTTGAGGGTTGAACTCCGAGGAGTTTTCTTACAGAGACTGAAAATAAGTACTGTGATTAAAAGAACAATGATAAACCAACATCATTTATTTTTTCAGTCAAGAATGGCACATATAAACACCACATGTATCTCACAAAAGAGTCAGTAAGGTGCATATATATTATAAGGAGAGGAAACTATGCTGGATTAGAACAATGACAGTTTGACCTACTGGAAAAGGTCTTCATCGTCCTCTTTATGGAAAGGGACTACAAGTATATTTCACACGAAACGCCATAATAATTATATGTGAGTATGCTTGAGTTAGTTATTCAGTGTATAGCTCTCATTCTAGAAATGAATTCATTTTCAATAAATTCCTTTAGAATTTTCATAAGTCTTAGTTGAAACAACAGCAACACAAAGAATGACAATCTGAAACTCTTAAGCATGGATTTAAACAGGATTTTTATTTAAACAGGAAACCTGACTAAAGATTGAAATCAACATTCTGAATATCAGTGGAAAAACATAAGTAGGCCAATAATTAGCAAATGTCATTTTTATTCTGCTTGTTTTGTCCTCAGAAAGTTAGGTGCTGAAAGATACAGGTGTCAGAGGCAGCAATTGTCCTGCCCCACACTGCAGACTTGCAAAGGCAGATGAAGGGCTGACATGGACTAGAGTTTAGGCCAGGACAGTAGATTAAAAGACTGAGCCAGCCCTTATGGGCATAATGGATAAAGGCTGCATTGGCTTTCAGGTGTGTTTCTAGGCATTGCCAGGAAATTAGAGGGTAAATTCAAGGCCCAACCTTGAAACAAGTATTTGGGACCTTGGTATTATATAGGGTTCTAGTTAGCTGTCATGTCTGACTGTCTTGGCTCCAGATTCAGTGTACTTGGAAGCCACTGAGTGGCTATTGTCACATAAGCCCTACTGGAAAGTGAAATCTACATCTTATTGGTGGACTTGAGTTGTGAATATGGAGGTGCCAATTGAAAAAAAAAAAAACAAAAAACAAAAAACTTCACAGTTTACAAGTAAGCAGAAGTAGAAAGTCTTTGGCTTGATGGGACAGAAGAGAATTGATAAAAAACTTCAAAACGATTGCTTCTCATAGAGTAGGGTAAGTGCTGGGAACTGATTCACACATGCTCTCCAGGGCTTAAAGCCCTGGTATTTAGTCTTAGCTGTATGCTATAAAATCTTTTGTTTACAAATCACTTAAATTAGTTTCTCTTCCCAAGGGCAGCTGATTAATGTGCAAAATGAAGGAGGAAAGTACAGCTGAAACAGGTTAAAAGCATGCCCAGAGTTATGTGCACAGCTGTGGGGCAGAGCAGGCATGAAAACAGAAATCCTGGGAGTCCTCTCTTAGCCCCCCGAGTCTCCAAGCTGCTGAGAGTTACCACGCTGCTCCTTCAACTAGGCTTGAGATTCGTAAAGCAACTCTAGCCACAGGCAGTTTAGAGATCATCTATTCCATGTCCACAACTATAAATAATCTCTTAGCAAAATGTATTTGAACTGCAGAGTAAGTAATAGAGTTAAAATGCTTTTATTTGACTCTTGAGTCGGGTAAAAGTGATTTTTCTTATACCTCCTATATATTCAGTGTTCAGCTTCTCTAGAGGCTTGTCAAGCCCCTGGAATGTTCCAGGAAAGATGGTTTCTATTTGATCTTTAAATATGCTTATTTCTGGCATTGGCTGACTAGAATAATGGCCTGTGAAATGAAAGCAGGAGACAGTGAATTAAGATAAATGTTCCACATTTGACTCCCACACTGACAGCTTACCTCCAAAATAAACCCACATGCTTTTTGACTTTGTTTTCTTTTTAATCAGTAAGGCTATTTAAAAACATAAGAAAAAGTTGTTATTCTTTTTAGATATTGCCAAAATTGGGAATATGAAGACATAAGGAGATTTCAAAACCATACAGTTGAGAGATTTTGAGATGATTTGTTTCTATGATATATGAAGATATTAAGGTAAATTTAACTTTTATCTTTTGATTCATACTATTTTTACTGTTATGTGCTTATTATGGGCTGAAGGTTTGTGTTCTCACTATTTTTATCTTAAAACCCTAACTACAAATATGATAGCATGAAGCATTAGGGTCTTGGGGAATAATTAGGTCATCAGTGTGGTTTATGGCCCAACAGTGGGGTTAGTGTTCCTATGAAAGAAACCCCAGAGACTGTGTGTGCTCTTTTTCTACCATGCAGGAGTACAATGAGAAGTTGGCTTTCTGCAGCCTCATATATGATCCTTAGGTGAACCCAACCACACTGGCACCCTGATCTTGGGTGAATCTAGAACAGTGAAAACTAAATTTCTGTTGCTTATCAGCCTCTAAGATCATGACATTTTTTAGCATAGCCCCAACCAATCACAGTGTATATGATTAAAGACTATACACCAGTGGCCTCTGGAAACATCACTAATTGAAGTATTTGTGTTTTGTTGTTTAAGAAAATCATACTTATCTTTCTTTTTGCTTTGCTTAACTTCTCTTTTCTGGCTCCTGGAAAATTCCTTCCTCATTTTAGTATCCCATTTAAGCATATCTTTACTTACAGCCCCTTTCCTCAAATTCCAAAATTGTTCTTCTCTTTTCTTTCTCTTCTGTTAAAGTGCTATTCTTCTCTGGGGATTATCTCAAGGAGAGATTAGGAGGGAGGTAATCAAAAGCAGCAATGCACTCTCCATAAAGTACTTAATTGTTAAACTAATTTTCTTAGAGTTAGTTACCTTTAAAAATGGGCTTGTTAAGTCAAATGAATCTTGTTTCACAGAATTTCACACCTGAGAACAGGAAAAGTGACACACTCATGGAATGCGGAGAAAGTACTGTTGCACAGTAAGATTAGTCTTTTCCCTCTAGTCTTGTATTTTGTTATAAGGATTTATACATGAGACTAGATAATGTCAAATACTGATTAAAGGGTTTGCAGTACTCTCCTGTAGAATACTAGTTAATTTAAACAGGTAATTTTAGACAATTTGGATGAAGTTTTAATAAAGGACGTATAGTCCATTGTACTTGTGTCTAACAGGAATGCATATAAATGTCATGATCTTAGAGGCTGATAAGCAACAGAAATTTAGTTTTCACTGTTCTAGATTCACCCAAGATCAGGGTGCCAGTGTGGTTGGGTTCACCTAAGGATCATATCTGAGGCTGCAGAAAGCCAACTTCTCATTGTACTCCTGCATGGTAGAAAAAGAGCACACACAGTCTCTGGGGTTTCTTAGGCATTCATAAATAGATTGTTGAGTTGTTCTCTAAGGCTATGTTTGACATGGTACTACTTTCACATTGCTTCAGCTTTACAAAATAGACCATGAAAATTAGAAGACACAAGAGGAGTAACGTCTATTGCATAGTGGTGCTTCTACTAGTATGTGGCTGAATTGTTGAGATTTATCATTTATGCTTTAGATTCTAGTACAATGGGATATACAATAATACTTGGCTATGCTTTTTGTGAGATTGGGATTAGATGACAATATATTTTCAAGGAAACTGGTAAAGAATTGTCAACTGTGGGGAGGCAGAAAAATGGAAGGCATGCTTCATTTCTTCCTATTTCTTGCCTGAGAACATATAGATTTGGTCTTAGAAAAATTGAAAACTTTAGATTCCTAGGGTTTCAGTTTATTGTTCAAGTTCTTTTGAGTAGTTTGTTGTCTTAGGTACTTTTATCATTGTGGAGGCAAAATAACCTGAAAAGGTTAAAAGAGGAAAGATTTAGCTCATAGTTTATAGAGGTTTCATTCCATAATTAGTTGGCATTACAGAGGAGACACAGTTCATGACAGGAAGAAGGTAGCAAAGCAAAAAGGGATGATCACAGCTCTTTCTATCCCTTATATCTTATCCAGGCTACTTAGGACAGGCAGCACACACCCCCTTAATCCTAGAGCCCATAATCCTAGTATTTCACCATGAGTTAATTCCAGCATCACATACAATAGATCCAGTCCCCTCTTAAAAATCCTCACCTATCACTGCATGAGGCTTGGGGGTGTGGCAGTGGTGAGCATCTAGACTCAAGCCATGGTACTAGGAAAACAATAAAAATTATCAATTTGATTTTCAGGAATTTGAGAAAATTTAATGTTTGTAAGACCAACAAGTCTCATGGGAGAAAAGCAATAGACTGATTTAAAATTGTTTTAAAGCAATATAGCTGGATCTGGGACATCTAAGGACTATATAAATCATGACTCTTTCTTAAAATTAACATCACATAAGTCATTGTGCCTCAAGTACCAATGGTACTTGAAGGATTGAAGGAATATATTTAGAAGATATATAAGAAGATTACAAGTTTGACCTTCCTTTGGAATATGTTTGACTTAAGATATCTCCATCCATGTTTTCTTAATGGGTTCTTTACATCTTCAAGTGTTGAGTTCTTGGTCATAAGGACTAGATTTCTAAAAATCATGGCATAAATTATATGGCTTGAATTCTTCCTTCTAGATAGCTATGATGGATCATGTAAACAAAAACTGGTTAAACTTCAGATATATATTAGATAGGCAAAAGTTGTATGAAGACAAAAGACACTAAAGTTTAATCTAGTTATCCATGTTTAATAGGTGAAGAAATTTAAATAATTGGAATTGCTTAGGATCAGATGGTAGAAAATTTGTAATTATGCAATTATAAAGAAAACAAGGGAAATAATTGGTACCTATTTGACTTTAAATCCCAGCTGCCCTCAGGTACTAATCTAGAAATGGTTCTTAAAATAACTGATGTTCAACATTTTGCTTACATACAGAGTGCTAAGGTTTGTGTATATGTATCCTAGCAAAGCCCCCCCCCCCCAAAGCCTCATTCAATCATGGGGTGGCTTGGCTTCTGGAGTTTGTGATTGATTCTTTCTTTTTTTGTTGGAAAAAAGTGCCAGGCAAGCACTTATTCTACTGAGCTATCGTGATTGATTCTTGATCCAGTCCTTGGATTATGGGTGTGAAATACTCTGCATTTCAATGTAATGGGGGGAGAGAGGCTAGCTAGCTTCCTGAGCTGCTGCCCTCTTCCTTTGCTCTCTGCTCTTTGCCACACCAGGAAATGTTACTCTTCACCAGGTACTACTCTGCCTTGGAGCCCGCTGCATGTGGACTGAAGCCTCCACTAACTGTGAGCTAAATAAACCTTTCCTTCCCTAATTTTGAATGTCAGGTATTGAGAGAAGAGTGACTGAGACACAGAGGTTTCCAGAAAGACTAACTTTTTCTGAAACAGAATCACTAGTAGAACTTGAGATCCCTGAAAACATGTTTATGCGCAGTGGTCACTGGAAATATTTGGCAAATTTCTTAGCCAAAGCAGGTAATGCAGGTCATCTAATCACATTTTCTTTCCAGCAATCTTCCAGTTATTCTCTGCATGGTATGACCTCCTAAGAAAGACTAGAAACAGTAGATATGAGCTGGGGAGGGAGGCAGAGTCTGAGAAAAGTGAAAATTACTTTCTTCTGTTGTCTGATAAGCATTGCAGGTGTTGATTTTTCTAGTGATGAACAGTTCTTTCAGGACTGTCTCTGCTTATATTGTTTTGAAGTTCCAAACCAGTTCATATTTTCTATCATTCACCTCCAGGAAAAAAATAGATTTTGATTGTAATTATATGTTAAAAGCATTTTTATATCTTGCCTAGTCCTACACTAAAATTACTTGACTCAGCAATATTCTGCAATTTTTGCTTTTCTTCAAACCACTCATACTCTGTCAACTTATATTGTTCTTCTGTGTCCCCAAGGGATGTAGGCTAAATGAAAGCAGACACCATAGAAGTATTATTTATTACTGGGTTCTGAATATTTAGAACATTTTTTGATTCACAGTAGGCAAATAAAAATTAACATTGGTCAGGTCAAAACAAGAAGAATTGTCCTGTTCTGAATGGATAAATGAAAATTCCAGGCCATTCTTTGTATACTATCATATTTGACTTCCCAAGAAGATTAAAACAGTTCATTATCCTTTTCATAACACAACAGAGTATGCCTTGGATTCCATGGCAAAACCATTTTGGGCCCTGGCTGCTCTTTACTCTCTTTTCCCTAGCTCTGCTTCTATTGGCCTCTAAATTCTGGAGTTCTCTGTGGCTCTGCCCTAAGTTAATTTTTTTCTTACATTACCTTCTAGATGTGATATCATGTACTTCCTTGGCTTTAATTATCCTATATATGCAGACCACTTTTGAATATACACAGCCATCTAGAACTTCTTCTGTGGAGTCCAGACTTAAACATGTATCAGCCTACTTGCTCTGCACTTGAGTTTCTTACAGCTTTCTTAAAATTAACTTTTAAAAATCAAATTCTTCAACTTTTATCCAGCCACCCCCAGTAACTAGTCAGCCAGAAAAATGAACAAACAAAACAATAATCAAATAAAACCTGTCCTTTTCCCATCCTAATCAGCTTCGTAAATGGTACTACCTCCCACTCAGTGGCTCAGATCAGAAACCTAAGAGTCATTCTTGAGTCATGCTTTTTCTTAACTTCCAGAGTTACTTTATCTGAATCTTCTATTGTTCTTACCTCCAAAATATATCTGGGATTTTTTATCTTTCTTTCTTTACTTCTGGGGGGTTTTCTTCTTTGGTACTTCTAATTTTATAGCATCATAGACTCTTCCCTTTACTCTATTATGTTCTATACAATGACCATAAATCAGATGATTTATGGCCCAAAGCCTTTTACTAAACTTTCCTGTGGCAAGTCAAGCCCTAAAGGATTTCAGTTCAGCTCTTCTTTAATTTCTTTCTTTACATACCATCCCATAATCACTCTGACCTCCTTTTACATTCTTTTCTTTTTTCTTTTCAATTTTTAAAATAAGTTTTATTCATTTTAATGAGAAAAAAGATAAAATAAATGAAACAGTTTCAAAACAGGTTATTAGGATGTTTACAATAATTAATACATTGAAAAATTGTTGCCTTCATAGTAATTATTCAGGGGGCAAGATGCAGACATGATATCTTGTCTAAACAATATTAGTACAAACTTTTATTCTCAGTGAACTAAGAGAAAATGGCTGTACATCTATTCTGATGCTCTTGTGTGTGTGTGTGTGTGTGTGTGTGTGTGTGTATATATTCATATATATATATATATATATATATATATATATATATATATATATATATATATTCCTTCTTTTACGTTCTTTTTAATTGTCTAGCTCTTGGAACCATCAAAATTATTTTCACCTATACTTTTTCTGCTCATGATTCAGTTAAATTCTTCTCATCAATTCAGGTCTCAACTTAGGAGAATCGTCATATATTCCTTATACTAGTATTGTAGTCAGGGTTGCAAGGGAGTAGATTCAATAGGGGGCATATAATTTATAGGATTATTTTATAACATTCACCTAAAAAGTCAAATGCAGAATAGTACAAGAGACCAGTCAATGCACTAAATACTCAAAATATCCTACTGAGGATCTGGATGCATGTTATTGTCCTCCTTGAGTCCAGCTGCAGGTCTAGAGCTCATGACAATGTCTCAAGCAAGTCTGTATCATGGATCTACACTGGAAAGGCCCAAAGGTCAGTGGTCAAGGCTGGGAAGTTTGCACCAGGGGGATGAAGGATATGTGTTAGCAGGTTAAGGCAACTGTAGTGGAGACAAGAAACTATGCTCAAAGTAAGAACCAGAGTTCTTCCACGGAGAACCACAGCCATCATTCGTTACAACCAGGACCCTAGCCCCTCAGATAAAAACAGCTGAATTCATTTCAGGAAAACTAGTGTGACAAGCTTCTCCAGGAGAATAGAAAACAAAGCAGCTTCCCTTCAAGTTTTTCTATGTTGTTGGCAATGATCTTCATGTGGGCCTTCCATACCGAGAGCCACGCTGATTCAGTTCAGCTGGGTGTTACAGGTTGACCATTAGCTAATCCACCACATCTCTACCTATGGATTCTGCTCATTCGAACCTGCAAATTGTGACATTCCCAGAACTCTTTGCTGCATATTCTTTACCTTCTTCCACTGTGGGTATACAGGTTTTCACCTTTAAGGATTTAGATGTGACCCCCATGACTTCTTTTGTACAATGAAACATAAACATAAAAGTCACTTAAAACGACACATTTTAAGTCTACCATGGACTTGTTAAAGTCACTTCCCACTTGTATGAAGCCTACATGTTGAAATCAAATTATTGTTTTAAGTTCCCTGTGACAAAGAGGTACACACCTTGAGGACGGTGCGTACAGGTTGCATAAAAAGGGAAAAAAAAAAATCTTTGCTTGTGTGAAATCAGAGATTTTGTGAGTGTTCATTACCACAGCATAAGATAGCTTATCTGGACCAATGTACATACTAGTTTTCTTGTATTATTCTATGTCTTGTATTATTCTATGTCTTTTGCCTACAATCTGACCAAATCTGGATGAGCAAGGAAACATTCTTACTTAACCCAGCAATGCCTGTGTATTAGAAAATTAAGTGGACAGCACAACCGGTACTTTCACGTAATTTTTAATGAGTGAAAGTAAAAATCAAATTAAATGGATTGCTAATGTCAGTCCAACGTATTAATATTTTCATGAAGTTTTTAGAAATAGTAAGAATGATAGATATTCGTATAGTACTTCGCAAATGTCCTATAACATGTACTCATTCATTAAAATGTCTTACAGTGCTGCTATATTTAGTAAAGGTGGTAAAGGTTAGAGTGGTATAATATATAGATAAAGATATGGTTAACTGTAAGGATGCTGGACAGTATGGTGAAAATAATTGCAGATAAATCCTTTAAAATAGGTATTTTTTGCTCTGTCTCAGTTACTCTTCTATCATTGCTGGGACAAATGCCTGGCGCCCAAGCTCCAGTTAGTGGAGGTTCCAGTCCATGCTCAGCTGGCTCCTAGGCAGAGTGGCACATGGTGGACAGCATCCATACGTGGCAGGGGCAGATGGCCAAACAGAGAGCAAAGGAGAGTGGTAGCAATAATGGCAACAGAGAGGAAGTCTGTCTCTGTCTCTCTTACGTTACATTCAGGCTCTCCTCCTCAAGCTGGCTGTAGCACGACACCCATAATCCTAACAGTACTCAGACCTAATCCCAGCTTTTTATCACCCATGATCCCAATGGATCATGAGTTAATCTCAAACTTTAGAATTCCCTGTTCTATGACTGCATGAGGCTTTGGGGGGACAATTAAACACAAACCGTAACTAGTTCAGTCTTCCTCATGCTGACCTTATGGTATAGGACTACTGAGACTTCTGTTCCTGATTTTTCAGGAACAGGACATGAATTTTCTGAAAGGACTGGGACAGAGGGACCTGAAAGAGATTTGAAGACAATGGTAGAAAAGAGAATGACCCTAGTGCTTCGGTTGGGTGTGAGAGATTTTGTCAGACATCTAGAATTTAAAGATTTTTTTTGCAAAGGCAGAATTTTAGAAAAAAAAAAATCTGGGGCTGGAGCATAGCTCAGTGTAGAGCGCATGCTCAGCCTATATGAGGATCTGGATTTGATGCTCTCCCTGTTCCCTACAAGAACTGAAAACCAAGCAAAAACCATTTGTTATCATTAATGAGCTTCCTTAGCCTTATGCCAGTTCCTACTCAAAAGAACAACAGCACTCAGTGAGATAATTCACACATGTAGACATGGCCAGTTCTATTTTTCTTATGAGAAAATCAAATTCATAAAATACAACAATTGAATAACACAGGTGAAGATCAAGACTAGCTCTTAGCCCTACTTCATAGTTATTTAGTAGTAGAGTGGGTTATATACTACCGAGACAGTTATATACTACCTACCTTAGTAATTTCCCTTGAAAGTATTTCTAATGGAATTTGTGTATGTGGAAGCCATCTTTTGGCCAAAGGAAATCATACTATTAGTGTGTGTGTGTGTGTGTGTGTGTGTGTGTATAAAGTTTTTTTTCTATTTTTTCAGTCCCTAATTCTCCATTGTTTAAATTAATAATACTCCAGTATAAATATTAGAATTCCCAATACAACGCTGTTATTATGCAACATTAATTCTGAAATTCTCCGTGTAAAATTTACAGCCATATGAGGAAACTGACTTCCATAATTACACTAGTTAGTGGTTAGTTCAAGCCTACCTATATTCCTTAGTGGCCTTCTGTCGCATCTGCTCATATCTGCCACTAGGAGGCAGCGCATATATAGCTTTTTTAAAGCCCAAATGTGCAGATTATTCCAGCTTCCTAGGGAAGACAGTATCTTAGGAAGACTGAGGGCAATAAACCATTTCATGTAGACCCTAGGATCAATGACTATTTAACCTAACATTGGCATTTTACTTACAGTTTTTCTACCCACTATACTGTGTCAAGGATTAGACATATTGGTTCAAGTTTTGCTAGAAATACCCAGGGGAAAAAAAAGGCAGTGATAATAAAACTGAGACAAGTTTTTGACTTACTGAATTGTAGTTGATTAATGGCCCTCAGTATTGAACTTGAAGGTTTGCCTCATGTCTTGTACTGCCTTATTTCATTCACAATACCAGCTACCCCAACACTGCCCTATAGTAGGATGAACCTCCATAATATAGGATGGAGTCATTTCTATTCTGCAATTAGTTTTTGTGCTTAATAAAAATAAGCACTTACAAGAACATGGGAAGTGACTGGACCTGTTTGCTCATTTGAAAAAGTAAAAGATGTAACAGTATCTGTTTTACAGACACGAAAGTAGAATGTTAGATGAAAACATGTTTTATAAAAGATAAAGAAGTTTTCATTAATATTGAGATGTGTTACATAGAGGGATAATGATGACTAATTCTCAAGCTCATAGAAAATTTAAGAAACCTAATGAGATTATATTTGTAACACTCCCAGGCTTCTTCTCAAATAATTGGTATATAATGTCATACATAATTAATGATAAGTTATTTGTTTTGTGTTTGTGCTCAGTTCATGGAGGTATTATCTTTTATTGTTGGTTTAAAAATTGCTTTTGAGAACTATCAGGCTTGGAAATAACCATTTATTTTACAGAACACATACTTAGGTGCACCAATAATAGAATTCCTTGATTATCATATTGTCTCCAAGATTGTCCATTTTTCATCGCAAGTTTCCATGAATTTAGTGAAGGTAGCCTCAGCAGCTTCAACATGATAAAATGGAAAGAATGCACTGGTAAAGTAGTAGGCCAACTGCATATGTTGACGGGCTAGAAAAGGTTGTTAATACTAAGGAGAACTGGCAAAGGAAACTTTACAAACTTCTAGTTTATAGATATGAAAAGATAAAATAGGTGAGATTTTAAGAAGCTTCTTAATTATGTCTTCCTTAAAAAAGCTCTAGTAAGAGTCTATTGTAGCCCTCTGATTTCTTAATCATCACTATATAATAAATATTCTACATGGTGCTCTATACCAGGACCACTACTTGAAAGAATTATAAAACATCATTAGTGATCTTTTCAGTTCCCTAGATCATTTGAGTACTCAGGGCACGCACATGGGAGGATGGAACAATGTATGATGTCCATTAAGTGCCAAGAAAATGATATGAATGATGTGAAAAGTAAATGAGTTTGAAGAAATCCTTGAGTGGGGTGGTATCCAAGCTAATAAAATCAGGCAGGATTTATTAGCTACCCATATGTATTTTTAACTTTTTCCTTTAGTTATCTTTCATTTACCGATATTTACAGATATTTTCTTTTAGTACATTGGATTATTTTTAATTTAATAGTCTTTTAAAGCACAAAAGACTTAATTCTGGTGGCATAAAATTTATCAATTTTTTTTGATCATTGCCTGGGCACTGTTTTTAAAAACTCTTTGACTAACATCAAGGGCACAATTTTTCTTCTCTATATTCTAAAAGCCATTTCAGCTTTATCCATTTCAAGCTAATTTTATGGATAGCATGAGGTAAAGGTCTAAATTCATCTTTGTCCACATGGCTATCCAATTATCTCAGCACCATTTGTTGAAGAGACTATTTTTCCCCTATGGAATTGCCTTGGCATCTTCTTTGAAGATCAATTAACCACAGTGTAAGGACTTCCAATTCCATTTCATTGATTTATATATTTTTTTCTTTTTCCAGTTTTATATTTTTCTGATTACTATATAATTATAGTAAGGTTAGTATTCAAAGTATCTTCAAATTTTTATTTCTTTCAAAGTGATTTTATAAACGTCTTTTCAATTTCAACAAAAACTTGTCTGTTTTGCTTGGATAGAGATTACTTTGAATCTGTAGATTAGTTAAATTGCTACCTTGACAATGTTGAATATGAATGTGTATTCCTTCTATATTTATTGACCTCTTTATAAATTACTCCCAGGAAAGTTTTGCAGTTTTTACTGTGCAAGATTTGCACTTTTATTTAAACTCAATCCTAATCTTTTCTTTTTCAGTCTTTTGTGAATGGAATTGTTTTTTTAATGATATGTTACTTGTTCATAACTAATGTATAGAAATTTTCTTGATATTTTTCATTTGTTTTGTGTCATTTGACCTCGATGAACTCATTAATTGTGGTGTTTTTTGAAATGTATATTCTTTTTATGTTTCTGTTTAAATTTTTTTATTTTTATTTTTAAGGAGCACAAAATAGTAATAGAAAAGAAAAAGGCATTAGAAACCTTACAAGAGGGGTTGGTGAGATAGGTCAGGCTTAGGCAACCGTGGGCAGGTGCAGGGACTGTGGGATCAATTCCCGGCACCACATGCTTCACCAGCCCTGCTCTCAGGGAAGAATGAGCCAGCCAGATTCTAGGTGTGGTGGGGCGTGCTTGTAGTCCCAGTGCTGGGGAAGCTGAAAGCAGGAAGATCACTAAGCAGTCTGAGCTATGTAGTGAGACTTTGCAACAACCAAACACATAAAAAAGGGAAACAATACAAGATTTCACTAAACAAAGTAATAAGAATTCAACCATCATTGTTGTATTACATGATGCTATCCTAAGGACTGCTGTAAACATCATAGAAAGGAAACCTGGAGAGGAAGAAGTGGTGCTGTTGGTTCTAGTTGAGCTGGTCATGCTACCTCTCCTGACATAAACTTGGCTGTTGTCATCACTGGAGGAGCTCAGGACCTCATTGTCAGAATGGCTACAGTTTGCTTTGGGAGAGCTGTTGTCCTTACTTTGAATATCACTTGAGAGGAAGGTGGTGCTGCTGGTTCTCCTGGAGGAGGTTGTCATGATGACTTTCCTGATATGAACTTGACTGTTTTCATTGTTGAAGGAGCTTGAGATATCATTTCACTGAGGATGGCATTGGGGAGCTCTGGACCTTACTGTGTTACTTCCTG
Organism: Ctenomys sociabilis; assembly: GCA_004027165.1. NCBI lineage: Eukaryota > Metazoa > Chordata > Mammalia > Rodentia > Ctenomyidae > Ctenomys > Ctenomys sociabilis. The sequence continues at coordinate 24,373 of PVKA01016305.1, read as the reverse complement.
GCTCCATTGCAGATGCCTCAGCCTGCTAACACAGATCTTTCATCCCAACCACTGGTCTTTGGGCCTTCCAGTGCAGATTCATGATATGGACTTGTCATGGGTGTTAGGCCTCCAGTTGGCATCTCAGGGGACATTGTCATGGGCTCTAGGTCTATAACTGGATTCATGCAAGACACTGCCATGGGATCTAGGCCCTCAGTTGGAGTTTTTGGGTCTCTCCGTGTGGACATATTTCCTGCACTCTTTTGTATTTGATTCTTTAGATAACTGGTATAAAATAGTTCTATAAATTGTGTGTCTATATGAAATTGTTTTCCTTACTACAACAGTCCTTTAAATTTCTAGTTTTTCATTTTTTTCTTGCAGTATCACGGATTGAGCTTGGGACACATGGATTCACTTGCCAGGCAAGCACTTATTCTACTGAGCTATCACCCTGACCCTGAATTTCTAGTTTATTTGCCGATTTGAATTGTTACTGGGTATCAGACATTTTTAAATCATTTTCTGTTTCTATTGATATGATTACGTAGTTTTGTCCCTTATTCTATTAATATAGTAATTTACTTCAGAAAGTTTTCATTTGTGGAATTCCATGGTCATATTATAACATTAATAAGTCATCCAATAGGTGTATTTAGCACATTTTCCATTTTTAAATATTTTCCCTGATTCTTTGTTAACAACTTTTCATGTGTAGAATACACAGTTATTTTATTATTCTTCTATCTAAAAACTTCATTACTTAACAATTGTTATAAATGGCATCTTAAAAATTTCAAATTCACATGTTAATCACTAGTATATACAGGTGACTTTTGAACATTAGTCTTTTATCCTGTGGTCTTGATAAAAATCATTCATTAAACTCATTCAAGAGCTTTCAGTAGATTCTTTGGGTTATTTATAATTGAATCAGGCTATGTTAGCATTTTACTCTCATCTTTAAAGGGTAGATTTTCTGAACATGTGCTTGTTTTACTTTTTTCTTCAGAACATTGCTATGGCTTCTGAAGTTCATCATGGTCAATGAGAAATTAGTTCTTGAGTATGGTGGCCTGTCTGTCCTTGTACGTGATGAGTCCTTCCTCTCTTGCTGCCTTCAGGATGCACTCATAGTTGGCTTTCTACAGTGTGACTGTGATGTTTCTCATGTGGATGTTTCTTGTATTTTGGTATATTTTGCTTTGAGTTTCTTGAGATCCTTGGCAGTATCCAAGTTTTCATCTGATTGAGAAAGGTTTTAGCTTTTATTTAATATTTTCCTTGTTAGCCTATTCTGGGACTCCATTATGTTTATATTTATTATTTCTCTCAGGCCTCTGAGGCTATTTTTTTCTCTTCTGTTTTCTTCAGTTGCCCTATTTTTTCTTTCTTTTGCCATGTCACTTTTGCTGTTCAGTTTTCTCTGTGCATCAGTAAGATTTTCATTTCAGTTATATTTTTTTATCTCTAAGTGTTTCACTTCATTATTCTGAGAAATTTATGCCCCTAATGATAGTTTCTATTTTGATGGATCACTATAGTCATACTTTAATTTTTAAAATGTGATTTTACTAGTCCTTTGAACATATTTATAATAGATTCTTTGAAGTAATTATCTATTAAGCTCAACATCTGTGTTCCCTCAGAGAAGTTTGTTATCGACTCATCTTTTTGCTGAATATGGTCATATCCCACATTTTTCTCTGTATGATTTACAATTTTTGGCCAAAAACTGGTTATTTTGGTAATAATCTAAGAATTCTGTCTTTAATTTTCTAAGGATTGTTTTTTATCATTGCTTGCTTGTTAATGACTTTCTGTACTAACTATAAACACTCTCACCTATGGTATTTGGGCACTGATATCTCTGCTCAAATACTTGAAAAAGTATTGGTTTTTATTTCAAATCCTAAAGTCCTGGGGAACTAGGACATGGTAATCCTTTGTGTCAGAGTAACTTAGTGGTCATCCATTAACTGATGAAAGATTACACATAAGTACATTGGCAGTAAGATTCTACCCTTTGCTTATGAGCTTGCATTTGGATTAGAGAAAGTATTCAAATTCAGATAACCTAAAAACTTGACCCATTTTTTGTTTTCTGCTCCCTGATGTCTCTTTTATGTATGCAGAAGGTCTTAGGTCCATTCAGGCGTGTTTGGGCTGGCTAGTTGTCTAGCCATTGTCTCCCAGTCAAGGACTACCATAGCTTCCCATTTCTCTAATTTTCCTCTCATAGTCTGTCTATTTTGATGATCTGTTACATGTCACAATCAGATTAGAATTTCAAATTGACTGTGGCATGACTTTCCCTTCTGGTTGCCCATCACATCCAGAGGCATCTTGTTTTTTCATATTCTACTTAAAATTGACCCCACTCCCCTGGAAGCAAAATTATTGTTATTCAGAGTTAAACCTATGCTGTAGAATTATGATCATAGTAAAGCTGGAAAGGGGGCCTACAATAACATCTGCAGACAAAGATGCTACAGTTGTTTTTATTTAAGGCTCAGTAGTTTTCATGAAAAAAAAAGAACCTTTGTGATGTTTTCATATACTCATGGTTGGTTTCAAAAATTATTGTCTTTGAAATTTTTATCTTTAAACGTGGACAATAGGAAACAGGGAGATGGCATATTTGAGAATGGGAAAATGACCTAGAGATGGAAGGAGAGAGGAGGATGGGAAAGAGAGGGGAAGAGATAAAAAATTAAAGAATGTGTTGTGTACACATACTAATTCTGCATGAGGAATATAATCATGTATTGCAAAAAATGTACTAAGACAAAATAGAAAAACAAAATAAAATTTTATCTAGTATTATCATTGATTTTTTGCTGTTTGTCATTCTGAAAGTCTTGTCAGTCTGGAAGTCTTACATTCCAGCTAACTTTAAAAAAATTAAAATAAGAGAAGATATTTTATTTATCCATATACTATATTTGCCATTTTAGTGTTACTCACTCTTTGTGTTCCTCTTGGCTTACATCTGATATAAGATTCCTTTTGCCCAAAATACAACATTTTTTAAAATGCAGATTTGCTTGATGATGAATTCTCTCATGCTTCATAGCTTTGAAAAAATCTTTAATTACTTACGTTTATGAAAAATGCTCTTGTTATTGCTGGTCATAGAATTCCAAGTTGACAGTTTTGTTTTTCTTCTCAGCATGTTAAAATTGTTGCTCTACTGTTTTAAGATTTTTGGGTTTCTGACAGGAGATCAGAGGACATTCTTATTTATTTTTCCCTAAGTGTTGCGTGCTTTTTTACTCTGGTTGATTTTAATATTTTCTAATTCTTACTGATTTTCAACAATTTAATTGTGATATGCTTTTTTTTCCTTTTCCATTTTCTCTGTGGTTGTTCTCTTTGGTGTTTGTGGAGCTTCTTGAATGTATAGGTTTATGCTATTTATCATGTCCAGAAATTTCAGTGACAGTTCACTTTTTTTCTGAATGCCTACAGCTGATCTTCCCTGAGTGTCCAACTGTACATTAAGCCATTTCATATTGTCTCATGTGTTACTGAATCTCTGCCCCATTCTTGTGCCCTCTCCAGTTATGTTTGCACTGTTTATTACCAGGTCTTCAGGATAACTTCTCTTTTACATTGGGCGGTTGTATTTATTACTATTATGTCCAGGATTGTTTCAGACAGTTTTCAACATGGAAGTGCTTGTTTTACTTACTTAATCATTTTTTTCCTTTTTTGTTTGTTTGTTTATATAGGGCAGGGTCTACAGGGAGTTTAGGGTCTCACTACTAGATTGGACTCGTAGTGATCTGCCTATTTACAGCTTCCAAAGTGCTGGGATTACAGGCACGCGCCACTATGCCCAGTTGCCATCTCAGGGTGTCCTGGGGATGGGGCCAGCACGTCAGGCCTGGGGATCACAACCTAGGCCCCTTCACCTGCTTGCAAGTGCTTTAATCCACTGAGCTATTTGGCCAGCCCAGAAGTGCTTGTTTTATAAAATGTTTTTCACTTCTCTTTTCACCATTTTAATATCACAACCTTATGCCTATTTAGCATTTTTACAATAACCTTTTGATCATTCTTGCCTACTAAATCCAACATGTTTGTCATTTTTCAGTTTATTTCTATTACCAGTTTTTCTCCTCATAATAAGTCATGTTTTTCTACTTAGCATACCTAATAACTTTTATATGGATGCTTGAAATAATAAGTTTTACCTTACTAAATAATAATCTTCGTGGTATGTGCTGTTGATTTTTGTTCTAGCAAAGTAATTTTTTATATTTGTTGCATTTTGTTGAGATGTGTTGCTTGCGTCTTTATGGCACATCTAGAGTAGACATAGCACAGTGTGAGTTTGCTCTTACTATTAATGCTTCACCCTTCCTTAAAGTTTCTGACACTTATTGGAATCCTCCCTTTCTGGTTACAGAAAATCTGGTTTTGTGTGAGCTCTTGAAATTACTAGACTTCTCACCTCATAATTCTTCTTCTTTCCAGCAGGTATTTTTCTGTACCTCTTAGAACTACCCTAAGTATTCACACTCATGATGATCTTTGTAGATTTGCAGAGCTTATTTCTACAAATCTTTCCTGTCCATGGTATTGCCCCATAATCTCTAACTACATGACCCTGAATTTGGAACTCTATTTCTTCAAGGTTTCTTGGTTTCAGTCTTCCAGATTAGGTTTGGTTTCTCTTACCTAGAATCATTGTTCAGAATTACACCTAACCTAAAAGCTGGGGCTTTCACTGGCCTGATCTCCTTGTGTTTTCTTCCGTTCAACATTCACAGTCCTTGACACACACCTGTAATCTCAGCACTCAGGAAGCTGAGGTAAGAAGATTGCTGTAAGCTCAGGACCAGTGTGGTCTACATAGTGAGTCCGGATCAGCTTGAACTACATAGCAAGATCAACAACTTTGACTGTGGGTATACTTTTGTGGTGCAATGGTAAAATGTTAGCTTGCTTACTATGCAGGGCCTCGAGGTTGACTTTGAGCACTGAAAACAAGTAGGTGTGTGTATGTGTGTGTGTGTGTGTGTGTTCAAAACCTAGGATATCTGAATTTTAGATAAATAGTAAATATAATGTCATCATATCTCAAATATTTTATGATACAAATACATTCTGAAAATTTTAATTCAGCATCCTGTATTTCATCTGGCAACACTGAATGTATTAAAATCATTGGTTTCCCATAGTTTTTATAGTTTCTATACTATTGAGATCTACTCTACAGTTTCTATGCTGTTGCTTTCTGTGGGCAGACATTCCTATAGCAATTACCTGTTCATAGGCAGAAACAGATGGGTTGGTGCTAGTTTTTAATGAATGCTGTACATTATGATGCTCAAATTTTGATTTCCTTCAGTTTTCTGTCTTCTGTAAATTTATTTTCTAGCAGCTAAGTAACTTATAGCTTAGCTTAATTTTTTTGGAAGCCTATTTTTAAAAATCCTTTTCTGGATGATGCTAGAGTAATCTGAATTCCAATGTTATTTTCACATTCTAGGGTGTGACCATTCTGAAATTTCTACTGGTTGTCATAGTTTTTAACAAATAACCAAAAAAAGTACTAATATTTCACAGCCCTGGAAATTATTGTTCCAACCATGGGAATTTTGGGAATTATTTGAGCTCAGATTCCTCTGCTAGTTGCTCCTCCGGTCTCATGGAGATTCACCTTATGGGGAGTTAGACACAGAGGGAGGAAGAAAGGAGGGATCAAGATGTGTTATATACATGTACCTTCACCTGGAGATGAATGTGAACTTCATGTACTGCAAATGTGTACTAATAAAAATAAACACATACTGAACAGAATTTAGCCAAAAGATCCTATAAAGCTAAGGGAAGCTCTGTATCTGAATATCTCCCTTTACTGGAAAAATTTCCCTGCATATTATAGGTACTTCTGATTTCCCAAACTCTAGTGTATCGTCACTCAACAAGGCTGCAGTGCAGAACTCGGACTCCTACACTGAGGTTTAGAAATTGCCTCCAGGAATAAAGCAGATATACATGGGGTTCTGTTTGTCTGTCCTTCCCCTCAAACACCACAGTCTTGTAATTTTCACTGTACAAATCTATATATTCTGCTAGTTTTATGGTTGTTTATGGTAAGAAGTCATGTTCAGTATCATTACTTTATCATGGCCCTATGTATGATGTTTTATGACTTTGATAAACAAACTACATAAGGTTCTTCAACATCTCCCTTTATTTGCATGAATGTAGGCCTCTTATGTTGGCAACTTCATTTGGTTTCTCAGTAGAAAGTGAAGCCCACAAGAACACTGTTCTAATGTCCTGCAGCATATTATACTCCAGGGTGTATGCTAGAGGCAAGTCAAAATGATAGCTCCCCAGGACCCAGCATAGTGCCAGGATAAATTGGTTGTATAATAACTATTTAATGAACTGAAGAATAAGTTAATAAATGGCAGTGCATAGGGGATGAGAACTGGCTATTGGTTTCTGATTTACAAATCAAATAGTTTGGATACTGCTTTGTGTGCATTGAAAACTAATACAAATAAAATGCATTCAGTGTAGTGCAGTTTAGAACTATGATTTGGAAGAAAATTTAAAGAAGGTAATAATAGTGTGATGTGTTTAACATAAGAAAATCAGAAGGCTGGCAAATAAAAGAAGTACTAATGAAAACTACTTGATAAGTTACACATTGGAAATAAAACCAGGCTTCCACTGAAGCTTAGTCTTACACCAGCTGAAGAAGATGGCAGTCCTTGAGTGTTGCTGCTCTCATATGGTAAGATCCAAAGGCTGATATTTTTTTGTGGGAAATGCTTAATGATTCCAAAGAAACTAGTGCTGCATGATTTTTAAGATTCCTTCCACTTCAAATATTCATTCATTCCATCATTCGTGATTAAGCATTTACTACATTCCAGAATCTAATTTACAACACATAAATATTGAAACATCCCACTTTGTTTTAAAAGAAAAGTGTATTGTTAGAGGAAAAGAATTATATAAAAACTACTTGGACTATGCTAAGAAAGTTCTTGAATAAAGCTTTCTGTTTTCCTTTTGAGACTATTGCTGGGCATGGTGGGGGCCAGAGCCAATGGTTTCAGTGGGTTCTACTCACTTCTGAGTTGCAGCTGCAGTGTGGCATTTGGGTTAGAGCACGTTTACTGTGGCTCCTTTAAGAAGTCAGCAAAAAAAGGGCAAGACGTGGTGAACATACATTCCTAACTATTGAAGTCTGCATTGCCCTTTGCTAGAGGAAAAAGGCCTAAGTGACATCAATTATACTATTTAGCATTAATCTATATTTGTTTTGCTATGATGATTTGTTTTTTAAGCACTGATTGGGTTGGTTCTGTTGCCATGTGTCTGTTGGTGTCTAGCTGTTTCCCTGAAAGCCTCATGCAGTCATTGGGGCAGGCCTCTAGAGTTTGTCATTAATTAATGATCCAATGTTGGGATTACAGGTGTGGGTGCGACCCCCGCATCCTCGGGCAGATAGCCTGAATACAATATAAGAAAAGGAGAGAGGTTTGCTAGCTGTGGCAGCCACTGCTCCTCTCCTTTTGCTCTTTGCTTTTGTTTTCTGCCACCATGAACTGCTGCCCACTTCCTTGTGCCATTTTGCCTTAGAGCTAGCAAAGTGTGGACTGAAGCTCCACAAACTGTGAGCTAAGTCAGTCTTTCCTTCCTTATATTTGGATGTTGGTTATTTTGTCCCAGCAAAGAGGGAAAAGTAACTGAGACATAACAGCTAGTCTTTTAAAGACTTCTTTATTATTTTAAAGTTCAACGTCCGGCTGTAGGTAGTTGTCGTGCTCTGGTGTATACCTTTGGGCATGAGTGCAGCTTGGCTCACTCTATATAGGACTGAGAAAAACTTATAGAAGAATATTATCTTATTGTTTGTGTGGATTGTTTTTCTGAGTTTTTAATTAATAGGGTAAACATTGCATGCATTATTGTGAGAACATGGACATTTTCTCTATTCTTTAAGAAGTTTCTCTATTCTGTGAAATTTGTTTATATTTTTCATGAGCAAGTGGAATGCTGATTATAATCATAAAATATTGGGATATAGGGAATAGTAAAAAAGCTGTTCATTTTTAAAATAAAATAGTTATTTAATATATTTATGTCATTGTTATTTTTACTGGTATTTCTGTATTTGTTTATTGTTAATGATATTAATGAACCTGTATCTTTTTAAGCATGGTTGCAATGTACAAATATATATCTTTTCTATACTTTTTACATGATGATGCCAACAACATACTAAGTATAGCATATGTTTTCTGCTTCTGATTATTTTTTCACTTAGCAGGAGAAGGGAAGGTGACTGACAACTGCAATGAACTTTGTTTTGGTATGTGTACCTTTAACTCATTTAATTTTATAACAAACATGTATAGGAGAATGTCATCTCTATTTCTAGAATAAAGAAACAAAACCTTAGTGAATTACCTAAATGAGTTTTTAAAGTTATCTTGTAGATCTCTACTTGCTTTTGGAACTCAGTTTTCTGGGACTTCTGAAGATGTGTTTTTAGAGATCTCAATGGAAACAAGAGAAAGACAAAGGATGAAAGTACCCAAAGCAAGATCTGTAGCATCACTGGCAGGAAGGTGAGGGCATGAGAGGCAATGAATTCTTTTATATAGAACAAAAATTTAACCATGAATTAATATAGAAAATGCAATTGATGAGAGGCAGATAAGAAGTAGTTCAAATCTAGTCCCATTATTAAATTTCTTTAACTAAACAAACCTATAGCCACTTGAGTTATGTTTTTATACCTGATTATTTTAGCAAGTAGTGTCAAATGCCTATTATTTTTAAATAGAAAAGTTTCTTATGTGTCTCATTATTCTGTATTTTAACGTCTATGTCATTGTGAGGGACTGTGAAGATTTTTGTCTAGTATTTGTGAAGATGAAGTTCTATGATATTTAGGCTCATTTTGCTTAGGTGTAGTTGCCAGAGAGGCAATGAAAGTTTGTGGTTTGATGTTTAGTCCTGAAGGTGCTAGTTTGAGAATCTGAATTTGAAGTATGCTCCTGCTCTCAAAGACATTTGAGAAAGCAACTGATCCACGTGTGTTAGGAGTTTCAGTGAGAAAGATAGTAATGAATTGCAACTTTTCTAGAGAAATCCTCACTTTGCATTTCATGCTGGATAGCCTTGAATAGCCTGTTGTCAAGCCAAAATAAACAAATGTAAATACCTATAATCCAACTCATGATTGCCATTGCCCAACAATTGTTTTATTTTTAAAAATCTCAACAAATCTGCTACTTATTAGTGAACATTTATTCCATTAGGGAAACTGAAGAAATTCCTTATCTCTTTTATTTCCATATGCTAACCACTTCCAAAATTCTATCTGTTTTTCTTATATTTTGTCATGGCATTATTCTTTTTCCTTTATTCCCAAGAATCATATTATCACCATTATTAACTATTATTAATTTTTGTTTCCTTAAATGGAAACTATTTCCTAACTTAGTGGCTCCAAAGTTTTTCTTTCTTTTTGTTGTATAGAGTTATGTCTAAGCAATCTTCAGTTTCCACTTTTATCATATTGCCTATCTGTTGAAGTCCCTATGGCTGTTCAGTCATCTTAGCCTGTGCATGCTCATATAGTTAAGTCTGTTGTCTGAATTTCTGGGGCAATGTCTCCTACATGGGAGAATGTGGCTTTTTATTTAGTGAAGAATGTCACTCAATCAATGGAGATAAAGGGTGGAGAATTAATAAACATATATACATTTTTCTGTTGCCTTAAAATTTCAGATAATAAGCCAAAGATAAGGGTGCATTTTCAGTCCAACTGGCACTGAACTGCAGTGAGTTATCATTTTTCAATATAAAAACTATTGTCCAAATTATGGTTGCAAATTGTCTTCCAGGACTTAATAAGGATTTGAATTCTTTCTCACCCATGATTTGACCTGTACTATACAGTGAGAAGAAAAAAAAAATCCTTGTAAGACTAAAAAGTCATAATATTAAGAGTGAATTCTATTTTTTAATGTTCATTTTTTATCTTAAAGCCAAGAAATCTCTCAAGGATCTGACATGATTGGGTTGGTAAAATGGCATGTCACATTCTACTAGGATGTCTGCTCAGCTGCAGCAACTCACTCTTTATTTGGTTTTAAATCTGGAGCAGGGAGAAGGAATGCAGTTCTTAAAAGTGCCTCATATGCATTCCAATGCAATTACATTAGAGTGTACACGAATCAAGGGACAGGTATTTGGCTTCTACTTGAAGAATCTAAGGATGGGAATCTGAGTGGAGTGGTCTGTGACAGCAAGACAAGTGAGCAGGGAGACAAGAAACAGATGGAAACTTTGAATTCTAGTTTGACAGATGCATGTGTTTTCTGTGAGATAAGAGAGCAACTCAAAAGGCAAGTGGAGCAGTGCTACGAAGATACCTTTCCCAGGTAAGAGTTCACCAGTAGTGTGAGGTGAGAGAAGACCTGCAGAAAGTACATGTGGGACATGGTAAGAGGTCAGATATGTGCTTATTTTCTTCGCATGAGGAAACTTTACAGTAAGGGTTTCCACTCACAACCTATAAAAGAGCTGTCTGTATGCCACATAGAGAGCTAGCATGTGCCGAACCCAGCAAACAAATGGCCAGATTGCAACCGCGCTTTTGTCCTTGTCTCCCATGCTACGATTTCTTCTGCAGGTACAATAAAGGAGGAAGGAGAACAAGCAGCATGAGAGGAAATGAAAGAGACATAACAGTGAGGGGAAAAGTAAAAGAAAGGAATAGTAGCAGACCGTCTCCCTCAACAAGTTTTTGAGACTGGTTTGTATACAAATTTATGTGAGGAGAGGCTGTTCAATTGCAGTTTTGGTCTAGAGTAGATGGTAGAATATCTGAACTTAAATTCTCAGTTACAAAATGTGATTCTTTTCTGACAAATGCAAATAATCAGAAATCTGAAGGAAGCACTCAGTATGTTGCCAAGGATCAGCAATAAATCGAGCAGAGAATATCTGAAGAATCTGATTGGAGGAAAACGTGTTTTAAGATTGCTTCACAGAGTTTAGACTTTTAAAAATCAATTACATTTTGATGAACACATATGGCTGTGTTCTGTAGGCTGAATAAATCATATATAATAAATCACCTGGTCTTTTTAATAATGCCAAGGATAATGCTTATTTTTATTTAAAGATGAAGAAAAGATTTATAATTGTTAAAAGTAACATGGTAAAAGAAGGTAAATTCTGTCTAAATTCTTGTGTTTTGAGTGTTTTCTAAAATAGTTAATGGCTCTATAGAAAACTAAAATTTCTATTAATATCTGAATAACAAGGAAGGGAATTTTGGAAATATTCATAAAAATTATTTCCTATATAGAAATTAACATGATTAAATAGAAGGTAATGATGTTTATTCTGCTTTTGTCTGTTATGTGACCCTAAGATAGTGCCCTCTTATAGATTTTTAATTTCTTACTATCTATTTCAACATAGCAATCAGCCAAATCATCCTAATCTCTAGTGCTAGAAATGTCTGCATTCTTGGGCTGGGGAGATGGCTCAGTAGAAAAAGTGCTTCCCTGGCAAACACAAGGGCCTGAGTTCAATACCTGGTTCTGCCAAAAAACAAACAAACAAACAAACAAAAAAAAATGTCTGCATTCTAAATGTGCTGACAATTGAGTAAGAGAGCAATTTTTCTGAGTTTTACTGAAAGTACTGCTTGTGGGTGAAAGAACTTCACAAATCTGTTAGCATATACTAACTGGTGTTCACTTCTCTGAATCAATTAGATGTGCAAACAAGTAACGTAGCTGAAGAGGTGCTAAAATGTGGCTGTCTAACGATTAATTTCTAGTTGTTATTGTCATTGATTTGATTGTAAAACTCCTTCCTATAGAGTCTTGAGTTCAGGTGTGAGAAAAAGCATTTGCTCTTTTCTTTTTCAAATGATACTAAAGTGATCATTAAATAATCATCTCTGCATCGAAGCAAGTGGTGACATGGACACGGGCACTCATTGCTCTGGTTCTCCAGTCTAACTAGGGTTTTTATTTAAACCACTAATGGAAATATTATTTATAACTATTCATCTCCTTGGGAAAAAGATCAACACTTATAAAGTATGTATAACACTGAGTTCATTCATTTGTTTATTTATTTATAAGTAAATCTTACAGTAATATATGTATTATATATTATGGTATAAATAAATTAAGCAAGCAATTTAACATGTGAATTGCCTCACATTTCATTTTTTGTGCTGAAGATCCTTAAAATCATTTTCAGCAATTTTTCAAATATGTGATGTATTGGCACTAATTGAAGACATCGCCATACACAATGTATCTCTTGAACTTACTATTTCTTCTGTCTAGATGAAATTGTGTTGTTTGAACAACATCTCTCCAATTTTCCATACCCAAGCCCCTGGTAGCCCCTTTACTCTTTATTTCTATGAGCTGAACTTTTAATCCTTGAATGAGTGTTATCATGTTTTGCTGTACCTGCATTATTTTTCACTTAGGGTCTTTCTCACTTTTATCCATGCTGTTGCCTGATGGGATTTTTTTTTTCATTTTCAACTTGAATAATATTCCTTCATACTTATATGTCACATTATTATTCATTTATGTAGGTAGATTCATTCTATGACTAGTGTGAATAGTGCCACAGTGACTGAGGGTACAGATGTTTGTTTGGTGTACTGGCTTTAATTTCTTTGCATAAATACAGCAGTTCCTTTGGATACATGCAATAGGATTACTGGACCATGTGCAATTCATTTTAGGATTTTCATTGCTTTGTTTTCAGAGAAGCATCTATATTGTTTTTCATAGTGGTTGCACAAATGTACATTTCTACCAAGTGCCTATGTGTTTCCTTTGTCCTCATCCTCACCAATATTTGTTATCTTTCATCATTTTCTAATATTTATTTTAAGAAGAATAATAATACCTCATTGTGGTTTTAATTTCCCTGAATATTTATGCTGAGTACATGTTCACACACTTGCTGGTCATTTGTGTTTCTTTTGAGAAATTTCTATTAGGGTCATCAGGATATTTTTAAATCAGGTTATTTATTACTTTTGAATCTTCTTCATTGATCTTGGATATTAATTTATTAATTTATTTATAAGATGTATGATTTGCAGATATATTGTCCCACTATATTGTTTACCTCATTACTCCATTTGTTGTCAGTTCTTTCATTGTGCAGAAGCTTTTGTAGTTTGTTGTTGTCTTAGATATATTTTTAACCACTGAGGCAAAATACCTGATACAAGTTAAAAGAGGATAGATTTAGAAGTCACAGTTTGTGCAGGCTTCAGTCCATAGTCAGCTGGCTCCAAGGTAGGGTAGCATGGCAGAAGAGAAACAGTGCACGGCAGAGTAGACCGAGAAAAGTAGCTGGCTTCCCTTCCACATTTCATGCTATTTAAACACACCCAGAACTATGACAATCCAAGCAGTGGCCCACTCTAGCTATCACACACATGACCCAGTAGTCCACATCTGTGGATTTGTCACTCCCAAAAGCCACACCTGGGTGTGCATCAGGCTTTGGGGAACATTTAGATATGAGCTATAGCAGACACAATGCTATTTTTATGTTTTTTCTATTGTTAGTTTTTCTTTTGTAGCTATATCCAAAAAGTCATTGCTTAAAACATTGTTACATAGCATTTCTTCTGTTTTCTTTTTTCTTTTTTATTATTATTTTTTTATTTTATTGAGGTACAAATATCAATCAGACAGTTTCAAGACACCTAACAAGACAGATTCAATAAATTAATACATTGCAAACGGTTTTCATAATGTTTTGGTATCATACAAGGTGCATACATGATATTATATTTACAGACATCATTTTAGCAGATATGTCTTATCAGTAAATTAAGAGTGTAACTGCTTACTTATCTTATTTTTTCTACATGAATTATATCAAAAATTCAATAATTATTTTCCTAGTTGATGACCATAGTACTAGAAGCCGACATAATACTCTGTTCAACCACCATTAGTGCAAATCTTGCCTCTCATAGGATTATATAGAAGCACAGCATTATCTATCCCAACTGTACTGTGTATACACACACATCATGATTTTTTCTTTCTACCCCTTCCTTTGTCTATACTTCTCAAAGGTGGGCACTCCATTGTCATTCAACTAACTTAGGTGCTTGAACTCGACACCATAGTCCAACACATTCCAGCATTCCACAATAGTGAGTTATTCAAGGAAGTTGTCGACCATAGCCATTTACAGCTCAGCTTAATATTATGGCCCCACGATGTATACTTCATTTTTATACTTTTCTGCTGGATGGTTAAGATCTAGATAGATCAAGACTTATATACCAACACATGAACTTTATATTTCTTATGTGGTCAGTGAAGTCCTCTCAGGGTTTATCTTGTAGTCCTGTACATTATTCTGTAGTTCCATTGTCTGTGTCATCCATGTGGATTAGGTACAGCCAATGCTTGACCAGTTTGCTCGCTGTGAGAGCTTGAGAGAAAGTTTTCTCTTCATGTAACTCTCCCCGTGCACACTATAGAACTTCAATCTCTTTCCTCTGTGGCTCCACAATCTCCTTGTTCAGAAAATTTGGAGCTCACCTGAGTTGCATGATGTTGCAGTAGAGGTTCTCCTATGTCTTGAGTCTTTGCTGACCTTGAAAGGCTATGGCCAAAATGTTGGCTGGCCTTGTGGCTCTTCTATTGCTCCAAATTTAATCTGTGAACTTAGGTTGTTAACCATCCAGAAGAAAAGCTGATTAGTATCCTGCAGCACGTGCTATTCACTTTGCCTTATCTGACTCAATTGATTTTACTTGTTGTACATTTCCTTTTGTATTTCTGCTTTTCGCTTGTTATACTAGGGTGACTATACGATATTTATACATGTGTGTCTGGTTTATTTCACTTATGAGTATATGTTGAAGTGGCATCCACTTCAGTATAAATGCTTCAAACTTATCATTCTTAATAGCTGAGTAATACTCCATTATATAGATATACCACATCTTTTTCAACCATTCCTCATGTGATGGACATCTTGGTTGTTTCCAAGATTTTGCTATCACACATTGCACCGCTATAAACATAGGTACACATATATCTCTATGATACAATGTTTCCAGATCCTTTGGGAAAACTCCCAGTAGGGGGATAGCCGGTGTAAATGGGATTTCTAGTCCTACTCTTTTGAGGAGTCTCCATACTGACCTCCACAATGGTTGTACCAGTCTACATTCCCACCAGCAGTGGAGAAGTGTCCCCTTTTCCCCACAACCTCTCCAACATTTGTTGTTGGTTGATTTCCTTATGATAGCCATTCTTTCTGGAGTGAGATGGTGTCTCAGTGTTGTTTTTATTTGCATTTCGCGAATGGCTAGCGATGTGGAGCATCTTTTCATATATTTATTTGCTTCTTTAATTTCGTCCTCCAGGAAGTGTATATTCATCTCAGATGCCCATTTCTGAATTAGGTCTTTAAATTTGAGGGCCCTGTTATATCTTAGTTCTTTATATATTTTAGACAGTAGTCCTCTGTCTAATTGCTTATTAGTATTTTTTCAAAATTTGTGGGTTGTCTTTTCTGTTTACATTTTCTTTTGACATGCAGAAGCTCCGTAAGAAGAGTTGATCCCAGTTGTTGATTGTTTCAAGAGCTTCCTGTGAGAATATATGTTTGTTCATGAACTCTTTACCTACCCCAATATCTTCAAGAGTTCCTCCTACTTTCTCTTCCAGGAGACTGAGTGTTTCTGTTTTAACATTTAGATCTTTAATCCATTTTGACTTTAACTTAGTGCATGGTGATAGAGCTGGGTCACGTTTTAGTTTTTGGCATGTAGAAAGCCATGTTTTCCAGCACCATTTGTTAAAGAGGCTATCTTTCTCCCAGTGAGCTTGTGTAGCCCCTTTGTCAAAGATAAATGGCTGAGTGTTTTTGTAGATGCCTCTGTGTCTTCTAATCTATTCCACTGATCCTCAGGTGTATTTTGTTGCCAATACCATGTTGATTTTATCCCAGTGGCTTTGTAGTATAATTTCAAATCAGGAATTTTGATGCCTCCTGCCTTGTCTTTATTGGCCAAGATTGCCTTTACTATTCTAGGTCGTTTGTGGTTCCAAATAAATTTTAGGATTGATTTCTCTAAATCTGGGTCATATGTTGGTGGCAGTTTGATAGGGATTGCATTAAATCTGTATAGCAATTTTGGGAGTATGGCCATCTTCACAATGTTGGTTCTTCCTATCCAGGAGCATGGAATATCTTTCCATTTTCTGAAATCCTCTATAATCTCTTTTCTTAGGGTGTTGTAATTTTCCGTGAAAAGATCTTTCATTTTCTTGGTTAAGTGAATCCCAAGGTATTTCATTTTCCGCGGTGCTATTGTAAAAGGTACTGTTTCTATTGTTTCCTTTTCAGTGTGCTTCTTATCTGTGTAGAGGAATGCTATTTCTTTTGTGTATTGAATTTGTATCCTGCTATGCAACTGAATTTCCCTATCAGTTCTAGTAGTTTCTTGGTGGAATTTTTGGGGTCTTCCAAGTAAAGTATCATGTCGTCTGCAAATAGTGATAATTTAACTTCTTCTTTTCCTATTCTCATTCCCTTTATTTCTCCCTCTTTTCTAATGCCTGTTGCTAAGGATTCCAAGACGATATTGAATAGGAGGGGCGATAGAGGACATCCTTGTCTTGTACCTGATTTAAGAGTAAAAGATTTCAGTTTTTCCCCATTTAGGATTATATGAGCTTTTGGGTTGTCATAGATGGTTTTTATCAAGTTAAGATAGAGTCCATCTATTCCAATTTTCTGTAGGACCTTGAACATGAATGAGTGTTTGGCTTTGTCAAAGGCTTTCTCTGCATCAATTGAGATGATCATGTGGTTTTTGGGTTTCAGTCTATTAATATAGTGTATTACATTTATAGATTTTCGAATATTGAACCATCCTTGCATCCCTGGGATGAATCCTACCTGGTCATGGTGTATGATCTTCTTGATGATTAGCTGTATTCTAATTGCCAGGCTTTTGTTGAGTATTTTTGCATCTACGTTCATGAGGGAGATTGGCCTGTACTTCTCCTTTTTGGTTGTTTTTCCCTGGTTTTGGAATGAGTATTATACTTGCCTCCAGAAATGATTTTGTGAGGACTTTTTCCTTTTCCACTTCATTGAAGAGTTTGTGGAGTGTGGGAATTATATCTTCTATAAATTCCTTGTTGAATTCAGCTCTGAATCCATCAGGACCTGGACCTTTTTTTGTTGGTAGGCTTTTTATTACGTTTCATATTTCGTTGGCTGTCATCGGCTTATTGAGAGTTGTTATATCTTCTTCATTCAGTTTTGGTAACTTGTATCTTTCGAGGAATCTGTCCATTTCATCTGTGTCTTCTATCCTGTGAGTGTAAAGATTGTCAACATAGCTATTGATAATCTTTTGAATTTCCACTGGGCTTGTGGTGATTTCCCCCTTTTCATTTCTTATTGTTTTTATTTGAATTTTTTCTTCTCTCCTTTTGATGAGGTCAGGTAGGAGCTTATCAATTTTATTTAGTCTTTCAAAGAACCAACTTTTTGATGTGGATTCTTTGAACTGTTTTCTTCATCTCAATTGAATTAGTTTCTGCTCTAGTCTTTATAATTTCTTCCTGTCTTTGTGGTCCAGGTTTCTTTTGCTCTTCTTTTTTGTTGGAGGTACAAAATTAGGGTGCTAATTTGTTCCCATTTTGTTTTCGAAATGTTTGAGTTCAGAGCTATGATTTTCCCTCTAAGTACTGCTTTCTTTGCATCCCATAAATTCTGGAAAGTTCTGCTTGAATTTTCATTGAACTGTAGATATTATTGAATTTCTTGTTGAATTTCTCTGTGAGCCATTGATTGCTGAGTAGGTGTTGTTTAGTTTCCATGAATTTAGCGGGTTTTTCTGGTTTCTTTTGTCATTTAGTTCCAGTTTCATTGCACTGTGGTCAGATAATATGCATGGGATAATTTCTATTTTCTTGCATATACTTACGCATGACTTCTGGACTCGTATGTGATCTATTTTGGAAAATGACCCGTGTGCAGCTGAAAAAAATGTGTATTCAGCTCTGGTTGGGTGGAACACTCTGTGTATGTCCACCAGGTCCATTTGTTCCAAGCTCTGGCTCTGTTTTCTTCTATTGATTTCTAGTTTTACCAAATTTCCATATTCTGAACATTTATTCTCTGTGAAACTGAGAACCTCATTTTAGTATAAAATTTACTAATTTTGCTGATCAGTAAATAACTTTTTTTCTTTTTTTGTGTGTATAATTAGCATCTGATTTCTGTTACTTTTAGATCATTTTAAAGAGAATTAAAAATAGTTAAAAATAGGAACATTAGACATGATACAGAATTTCACTAAAAATGATAGAAGTTTGTTGGTTGGTATATTGCTATCTTAGATAATTACAGTTGTTATATTGCATATTGTCTACAAATTAGTTGGTCAGGTTGCCAGATTTAAGTATTTGAAATTTAAAAAAAATTAAAAAGTGAAGATTTAAAGATGAAAAATTAAAAAATTATAGGTCATATTTAACCCAGTTATTCTCTTCCCTGGTATTTTTCCAGAAGAACTGGAAACATCCTAACACAGCAATATATGTGCACCCATGTTTACAGTAATACAATTCATCATAACTAAATTGTGGAAACAATCAAAATGCCCATCAACTGAGGAATGGATAAAAATATGGTATTTTTATACAATGAAGTATTACTTAGCTATGAAGAATGATAAACTCGGGGCTTTTATAGGTAAATGGGTGACACTAGAGATCATACTCACATGAAAAAAATCAGAACTGCATGTGTAAACATTAGATTGTCTTTCTAGTGCAAGAATATGAAGAATTAATAAAATATGAAAGATATAATAGACACTGATAAAGGGAAGGAAATTGTTAAAAGGGAAGGAAAAATTGGGATGAAGGAAAAGAAGGTAGAAAGGGAAAAAAAAAATATATATATATACACATATGTATATATATGATGGATAATTTTACTGACAATTTCTGCTGGTCTATTGAAAAAAGCAGTAAATAAATCTTATAACATGGCCATTACATGTTTTCTCATTACTTGATTTTTCTTAATAATTTACTCCCTCATTTGCTAATTTATATATATATTCCTTCATACCCATTCTTGAATTCAAATATTTGCTTACAATTGCTGCCCCCATAGCGTCAGGGCTGGAAGAGTCCAAAACACTCTCTTTTCACTGGAGATGAGGAGGGTCTAGTTAAGACCTTGCATCTCACAGCACTATCTCATGCAAGTCTGTATCTAGAGGCCCAAGTGTCTGAGAAGGATGGATGAAAAATTTGTGTTGGAAGAGATCAATAACATCCAGTGTGAAGGTGCAAGCTAGAGTGCCTTGGAAGAAATAGAAGTGAGTCTTTTCATTTCCCTTTTATTCCACTCAGGTGACAGATTTATTGGTTGGCTGTCCTCATACCCAGGGTGAATCTTCTGTCTTCAGTAAATTTTTTTCTGCCACACAGAGAGCTGTGTTGATCCAATTTAGTTGGGTATTTGTTATTGGTTTGGTCAATATCAGTTAGTTATTACAATCTGGCCCTTGACAATCAGATATATTTCCTTAAACCACACTTAGTCTTCAGGTAAAAACAAGTTCACAATTTCATAGGATGTGTTACAACTATGTTGTGTTGATAAAGAAAACACTAATTCCATTCCCAGAATTGTTCAAAGGGAGGATAGTTGATTGCATATCAAGGCATAGTCTTGCTCCACAATTCTAAAGGCCTCTGCTGGAATGCACTTATCGGGACTTGACAGAGTTGCCAAACAGCCTCTATACCTGCCATTGTTACTGCAATTAGCATTGCATCTGCTGTGTCACATGGCCCCATGGCAGAACTCCCTGCATAGCTACTTGAAACTATTGCAGAACCTTTTATTCTTCCAGGTCCCACTCAAAACTGCCAACTTTTTGAGTCATGAAGTAAATGGGTCAAAATAAAACATCTATGTGAGGACTATGTTGTCTTTAGTATCCAAATGACAGAGGCCTCTTTTATGCCTGTGGGGTAACCAGATACAAAAATTTATCTTTTACCTTAGAGGGAATAACTCTGCACAACCAACAACACTGGAGTTCTCGAAATTTCACTAAAGTAGAAAGATTTAATTTTAATTGGATTTATTTATCATCCTCTGACTTCCAGATACTGTACTAACAGATCCCAAATGATTGCCTCCTCATTCTCATTTGTTCCAATCAGTATAATATATCAATGTAATGGACGAGTGTGATACCTTGTGAGAGAGAAAAGTGACAAAGATCCCTATGAATTAAGTTATGACACAGGGCTAGAGAGATAAGGCAGTGAAGGTATCTTAACCCTCAGATAGGACAGTGAAGTTATATTGCTGGCTGTGCCACCTGAAAGCAATCTTTTTTTTCTGATGGGCCTAATAGATAGGATGATGAAGAAGGCATTTTCCAGATCCATAACTATATACCAAGTACCAGGAGATGTGTTACTTCTGCTCAAGCAAGAACACCGTATCTGGTACATCAGGTGCAATTGGAGCCACTACTTGGTTTGGTTTATGGTAATGCACTCTCATTCTCTAAAATATACCTATATTCTGCATAGGCTGAGTGGGGGAAATAAATGGAGATGTGGTGGGAACCACTACCCTTATATCCCTCAAGTCCTTGATAGTGGTACAAATCTCTGAAATCCCTCCAGGGATTGGTTTACTATTTTACCAGGCAAAGGCAACTCTAATGGCTTCTGTTTGGCATTTGCAACTATAATACCTCTCCCACTATAGATTAAGTAGGTGAGGATTTTACCATGTGGTAAGTGTTCTGATCACAGTTATGCATTCTGGAACAAGGGAAATGTGTACAGGATAGATTAAGTGACCTACTAGACCTACCTTGAGTTGGACCTTTGATAAAACTCCATTGATAGGACTGGGGATATAGCTCAGTGGCATAAATGGCTGCTTGGAAAGCTCAAAGTTTTGAGTTCAATTTTTGGCATAAACAAACAAATGGCAACAACAACAAACTAAAACAAAACAAACAACTGCATTGGTCACCTGACCTCCATAGACCCCTACTCTTACTAAAGTGTCACAATGATGTTTTGGAGCTAGTAGGTAAGTGTTAGTTCAGAACCAGTGTCCAATAGTCCCCAGAATGTCTGATAATTTCCATTCTTCAGTGTATAGTTACCTTGGTATTAAAGGCCTTAGATCCTTTTGGGGAGGGATGGGAAAAGATTGACTGAATAAATTTTGTTGGCACACTTGGGCCCTTCCTCAAGGGGACCTGTCCTCTTTGTTCAAGGGGAGGAAAGGGTTCTGGCTCTGCAAACTGACTCAAATTTGGGAACTGGTTGAGGGGATATGATTCTCTGTTACTAGGATTTACAATATGTTTTTGTTTATTTGTCCTTAAATCTTTTTTATTATATAAATTAGTAAAAATTTTCTAGGCTTTTTGTCTATTTCACTTTTGGGAACACCATGGCTAATCAGCCAATGCCATCGGTCTTTATGTGTGAAAACATTTTAATCATTGTTCTGCTTCTATTGTCTATTACAGGAAGTGTATGGCCTTACCTTTTGCCATTAAGTGCTGCCACTCGGTCCATGCCATGCAAGGATCCAATAAACCCATGACCCTTAAGTTTTTCAGTTAGCTAGCTGTGGTCCCTTTTGTAAGATACAGTACACAGAGAAAAGCAAGACAGAGCTCTTCAGGGAAGCTGGTGCTCCCCTCACATATCTGTTTCTCAAAGTGTTAGGTAATGGCACACTTTCTGGATCACTGCAGTGTGGGAGATTAGGTTTAGCATAACAAATGCAAACCAGTATTCCCATTATTCTGAGTCACTGAATACCCTTATCAACAGAAAATGATGGATCTTCATCTGTCATTAACTCATTCACAGAGGGCTACCTTTGAATACATACTTGTGTCAGTGAGCCAAATGAACATTAACATCTTTTTTTTATTCGTGAGCTGCAAGATCAAATTCAGAATCTCTACTCAATGGATCCATTCATAACAACAAACTCAGCCTGGTCCAGAAATATATTTTTCCTACTTCTATACCTAACCCTTAAAATGCACTCCCATCCTTAATCATCAGGCCTCTACTTATAAGAATGAGAAAATTCAAGAAATTCTTTAGAAGAATGGACCTGCTCATGAGTTGCACTAGGAACCACAGCCTAAGAAGCCTTCTGTCATTTGAGTCTGATTAGAATCCTAGAGGTGAAAGTCTGCAGAGAGGGTGGGTCCTGTGGAGGACCAACATTATTATGTTTGATTGGATCCTCCCAAACATTTTTCAACCCAATTTATGAGATCCTATTCTTTTTTGATCAGTGCCTTCAACTTTACCTTGAGGCTCAGCATTAAAGTTATGTGGCATTTTAGCCAATTAAATTATAGGACTGTATTTAGATTTCTGTAATTTCAGCCTTGTGGCTAAAGGAGGGGAGATTCTCTTTGAGGACATACTTATAAACTTTTAGATTATTTATGTGTCTACAGCTGAGAATTTGAATCTTTGAGCTCCTTACTTTACCTTATTAATTTGTCCTCACAGTTAAAAGACTTCAGATTGCCTCTGTACGTTTTGAGCTCATTACTTTTCTTCACTAGTTTGTCTAGAGATGCTAAGAGCAACCAGGCAGCATAATTATATTTCTCATTCTGTCAAAAAATATTCAAGTGATCCATCTGTGGAATCACTAAATTTTTATATTTCACAGGTAGTTAACTGAAATAATCAAATGATTCTACATTGAGTTTTATTTTGAGCAAGGCACACCAAGGATTACAAATTTCCCCCCATTTTATGAGGTGAAACAATGGAATCCTTAGGTAGCAGATCAGACAGCTAACTTCAGAAACCCCTAAAGCCATTAAAGAATTTCACCTTTATAATTCTGTTTTTCTAGAGTCATTTCTGGCACCAAAATCTGTGTCAGTCAGTGCTCACTAGAGAAATGCACTTAGGGTAAGTTCTACAAATATAAAAGAATTTAAATGATTGGCTTATAATGGTCACTCACAGAGTCAGGAATGGAACAGTGCCAAAGGACTATCTGCACGCTGGGATATGAAGGATCTAGTTGGAGTCCTGGAGCTTACTATAGTGTTCTATTCTGTATCAGGAGACCAAAGGATCTGTGATTGAAGGCTGAAGAGTCTGTGCTGGAATCCAGGAGACAATGCCCAAGCGAAGGTGAAGACTAGGGCAGCCCCAGAAACCTAGAAGTAGGCCTTCATTCTTCACTTTCCTTTTACTCCACTCAGGTTAAAAACCTATTTGTTGATGCCTCTCCTACCAGGGAGGTCTTCTGTCTTCATTGAATCCCTTCAACCACACATGGAACTATACTAATCTAATAGGTTAGTTGGGTGTGTCTTACTCAGATTGACACAATCAGTTAACTATTATGCTGAGAATGTCAAGGAATTAAAAATTTCTCTTGCCTTGTAACTTACAGTTTCCTTTTTGCCCCATGGTTTGTAGATCAGTGGGAAGAACATCATTTGTCATGCTGTAAAGCCAGACTTTGGGCACTGCTTTGGTCTTTCTAAATTTAGTCGGTCACCAGGTCCTATTGATTGTGGGAGCCAGTGTCTTGAAAATCTATACCCTCTGCTCATCACTACTCTCTATTGCACAGGTTTTGCAGAGCTGCTTTATCAGACATTTTGGCATCACTATTTCTTACTTCTCAAACTTCTTTCAGAGTAACGTTTAGAAAATAATCAGCTAAGAGTGTTAATCCCTTGTTGAACAACTTTTCAGAAGTTATTTATTACCCTGATAAACAGGTCTAAATCCATAAAAGATTTGTAAGTCCCTTTTGACATGGATCTATTTTCCCTACGGACTACTGCCTCAGCCTTCTTGTCATCTGCTGTGCTCAGGGACAGAGAATGAGTTACTCTAAAGCAAAAGACCAGTCTTGTGCTCTGTTGTTCTTTCTACCTGAATCTCTTCCTCTGTTTCCTTGCAAAGCCTTTTCCCTTTCATTGTTGGCTGGTTAGATTTTAATCATGTCTGGTTTTCAAGTAGAAATTAGCCATTCATAAGGACTAAATGTGGCCTCTAGTTCCTAGTTTGTATAGCTCTGTATTCTCTTTAATTTATTGCTTAGACCATACCCCAAATTCTAGTCTGCTTCTAATAGGCAGGACACATTCTAGGGCTGGCATATGGGTGTTTGATAATATATGCTAGTTTAAGACATTTTGTTCTGAAGCTAGTTTTGGGGATTTAATGAAGAATTTTAGATATTGGTTGATAATTGTATACATAGTAACACACACACACTCTCTCTCTCT
>PVKA01016304.1:0-48203 GCA_004027165.1 Ctenomys sociabilis | reverse complement strand
CAGCGTTATCTATCCCAACTGTACTGTCTATACACACACAGGATGATTTTTTCTTTCTACAACCCTTCCTTTGTCTACACCTGTCAAAAGTGGGCACTCCGTTGACATTCAACTACCTTAGGTGCTTGAACTCGACACCACAATCCAACACAGTCCAGCATTCTGCAACCATAGGGAGTTATTCAAAGAAATTGTCGACATTGTGAGCCTTGTTAGTTTTAAGAGATCTTTTATTTCATGTTCATTAGCTGCAACACTGTCTTCAAGGTCTGAAAGTCTGTCTTCAGTTTCATTCCAGTGGTTTTGCCAACTTTCAATGGAGTACTTAGCTTCATTGATATCTATTTGAATCTGTTTCATACATTTTAATTCTTTCCTATATTGTTCATTCAGTTTACCCATCATTTTTCTATCTTATCTTCTTTATCTGTGCTAAGCAATTCTTTCACAGTTGTTGTCCTTTCTTTTTGGACCTGAGAGATTATTTCTTCTTTAGCCTGATGGACTTGTTTGATTTCCAGGTTCTTCTTTGTCTCCTGGCTAGGGGATTGAGATTGCCATTTGTTGCTGCATTTTGGCATTTTTGAAGCTCCCAGTAATCACCAGGCTGCCCAGAGACTGCCAAAGTTCTTAAATGGCATGAGGAGAGCTCTGCACCTGCACTGCACTGGTCCCACAGATTGCAGCTTTCCTGCATCCTGCAGGCTCCTCAGAGTTTTCCTAAATTCTTAAAAGTTTGGAATGGTACTAGTAGAAGCTACATGACTGAAAGCTGGGGGCTAAGGAAAGTCAGAACTTAGCAGAGTCCTGCAGGCTACCCAGAGTCCACCGAAGTTCTTAAATGGCACCAGCAAAGCTCTGCGCCTGTGTATTGTGTCCACAGATCTCCATTCTCCTGTGTCCTTCAGGCCACTCAGAGTCCTTAGGAGTTCTGTATTGGTAGACTTAATAGTGATTCTTTTTTTTTTGTGACTCTTTTTTTAAAATTGTATTTTTTAAAATAGTGATTCTTAATGATAGTTAAGTGTGTATTATAATGTTCAATAATAAGCATGTGTATGTACCTGGAAACTGCCTTAAAGAAATTTGTCTAGTTTCCAGGCTGATAAGGGGTGGATTATAGTGGTTGATACATTGCATCAACTTTTTTTTTTTTTTTTTTTTTTTTTCTGAACAGAGGATTGAACTCATTCCCCTGGGCTTACCAGGAAGTGCTCATTCCACTGAGCCATCTCCCTGGCCCCCCATCTTATTAACTTGGGAAGTTGAGTAACTAAACAGGAATTTCGACCCCAGGGTGTGGAGACCCTACCCTAGAGTCATTCATCATTTAAAAGATATAAAAGGGAATTGAGGAAGAATGGAGTGTTCCACTTCCTTGGTGGAGCTTTGGTCTTCTCAGTCAGCATGGAAGGAAGGGAGAGAGGCTTGCTAGAATCTGCAGCTGCTCACTCTCCCTTTGCTCTTGGCTTTTTTTCTGCCAGTAGGAACACCTGCCTTGTGCTGTGGGCTACTCTGCCTTGGAGCCAGCTGAGTAGGGACTAAAACTTCAGCTAACTATGAGCTAAATAAACCTTTCCTTCCTTTATTTTGGGTGTTGGGTATTTTATCCCAATAATGAGTGAAAAGTAACTGAGACATCATCTGTTCTCATTTTCTTTTTGCCCTCTCTACATCCCTTCCTCTTTCCCCTCTCTCTGGCACCTCTCCCAGTTCCCCTTTTGAAATTGTTCCTTTTGAACAATTACTTTTGTTTCATAATATGTATTATATGTTTTGATTATTTACACTTTGATTTTCTCATACTAGAGAGATCTTTGGGAAGATACCAAGAAGGGAAATAACCAGATTAAATGGGACCTCTGATCCTAGTTTTTTGAGGAGCCTCCACATTGATTTTCATAGTGGTTGTACTAGTCTGCGCTGCCAACAACAGTGGGGAAGTGTTCCTTTTTCCCCACAACCCCAGCAACATTTTTTGCTGGTTGATAGAAAACCAATCATGATATCATTTCTTGATAATAGCTGTTCTTTCTGGAGTAAAATGGAATCTCAGCATTGTTCTAATTTGCATCTCATGAATGATCAGTGATGCTGAACACATTATAAATAAATATATTTACTTGTTGTATTTCTTTGAAGCTTTGAGAAGTATGCAATCATCTCAGATGCCCATTTTTGGATTGGATCTTTAAATTTGGGGTGTAATTGTTTCAATTCTTTAATCCTTGGGGCTTCCCCCATCATGCTTTTTTTATTACAGTAGTTCTACAGTATAATTTCAAGCCAGAGATTGTGATGCTCTCCATCTTGTGTTTGTTGTCCAGAATTTTTGTTTTCTAGCTCTCTTCTGTTTACAAATGAATTGCACAAATATTTTCTCTAGTTCTATGAGATATGTTAATGGTCTTTGATTGCATTAAATCTGTGTAACAGTTTTGGGTGTATGGCCATTTTTACTATACTAGTTCTTTGTACCTAAGAACAAGGGATCTCCTTTCATTTTCTGATGTCTTTAATTTCCTTTTTCAGAGTACTGTAGTTTTCAATGTAGAGATGTTTACTTTGTTAGAGTGATTCCTTTTTTTTTTTTCTGGTACCAGAGATTGAACTCAGGACCTTGCACCTGTCAGGCAGGTGATTATTCCACTGAGCTATCTTCCTGGCCCAGACTGATTCCTAAATATTTCTTTTTCTTATTTCTTTTTCTGATGCTGTTATGAAAGACATGCTTTCCTTGATTTCCCTCTCAGTGAATTTGTTATTCACGTACAGGAATATTATTGTGCTTTGAATGTTGACTTTGTATTGAGTTATGCCACTGAATTCAATTATTAAAATCTAGGAGTTGGGGCCAGAGAGATTGCTCAGTGGAATAAGTGCTTCCCTGGCAAGTGCAAGGGCCTGAGTTCAACCCCCAGTTCCCCCAAAATCAAAACAAAACAAAACAGCAACAACAACAACAACAAAAACTCCACCTAAAATCTAGGAATCTTTTGGTGGAGTTTTTCTTCTGTGTAGAGTGTCATGTGACGCATTTCTTTTGACATTTCTTTGGCTTTCTCTCCATTCTAGAATTTTTCCATTAAAAAAAAAAATTATAGATACCTTTTCTCTGTCAAGTTCATTATGCAGTCTACTGAGTGTGTAACAAAGTTATGAGTTCTTTCTGAAGTTGTAATTTTATTTCTATTCACTTGTTTTTATTTTATTAGTATATGTTTGTAGTACCTAATGGTAACATTCTTCCTGGGAGTTGGTATGTGTGTATGATACATCCCAATTTTCTTTACTTCCTTCTCATCTCCTGTCCTATCTCATCCCTTTTGGAAATCAGTGTGGATGTTCTTTAAAACACTAGGTTCAGGCGTCTCATTGGATCTAGTTGTTCCTGTTCTTTGCATCTTCATGAAAGCATTAAAAACAGCACAGTTTGTAATAGCTAAATCTCAGAAATAGCCCAAATGTTCATCCCCCAAGGGAGGATAAAGATTTGGTTCTTTCATACATTTGCATACTACTCATAAAGAAGGATAATTTTGAAGCATTCCTAGGTAAATGGATTCACCAAACCTACTCTTAAGTGAAATATATTGTAAGTACTGCAAAATTTCTCTGGTACGAGAAATAAAAAGTGTAAATAAGGACCAAAATATATAATAATGTGAAATACGAAGAAAAATTTCAGGTGGGAAGGGCAACTAGGTAGCGGAGAGGGGGAATGAAAGGAAGGGCAAGGAAAATAAATGAGAAAAGAAGGAAGAAATAGAAACAAAATTTTTGTAAGTAGGAAGGGGAAGAGGGGCTGGAGGGAAGGGGGGAATGAAAAAAAAAGAAATAATGCCAAGTCATGTACAGGTACAATTCCCTGTGATGAATGTCATCATTGTGTATATTTAAATTGTATCTGTAAATTTAATAAAAAATAATAGTGTTTTAGAATTTTCCAAATACAATGTATAACATCAACCCACAGGACCCTATAATGAATGTAATCATTATGTATACCTAAAATGTAGCAGTAAACTTAAAAAATAGCTCTAGATCTCTCTCCAATTTGTAAAAGATATTTCTCCCTGATTTATCATTTCCATTTTTTTTTTTTGTTTTACTGTTTGAACTATTTTACTTTGGTTTTTCTCATATAAGGGAAGGTAGGCAATATTTAAGCTTTTATGTTGATTTATTTCACTTGACATTGTCTCTAGATGCATGCATTTTCCTATAACATTCCTTTTCTTCTACAAACTTATCCTTCTTTATCACATATATTACTTTGTGGGGTATAAATCCCACATTTTCTCCTGCAAGATGTTACTATTATGCATTTTTCTGCTATGAACATGGGTATGCATAAATCACTGCCTATTCATCTGCTTAGTTTCTATTTAACTCAGATGTAATTTGTTACCTATTTATGTCATCTATTTATCCTCCCTCTAGAACCTTTTTAGAACATTTATCATAGTACCACCTGCTGATTTCAGCATCTAGATCGTAGGAGTCTATGTCTGTTGACGCTTTCCTGATTTTAAAGAGATGCCATATTCTCATTGTATTTCATTACTTTTGATTGTATGCAGAACATTGTGTATAAAAGAATGCTAAAAACTGAGGAATATCTGCATCAAGTAAACGGCCTGTCCTTTTTGGTAGCCTGGTAATCTAGGGGTCTAAGCTGGTTCTTGCAATAGTTATATTTGGTTTGTCATTAGCTTCTCACATTTTGAGATTAGGATCAGGCAGAATGTTAGATCTGAACCCCAGTAGAACATTGGAGAGCTCTTTATACTTCAGAGCTGAGCTGCCGACTTTCTGAGAATCAAGAGAGCTCGTTTGCTTGCTTGCTTTCTCTTTTTCTCTCTCTCTCTCTCCCTCCCTCTCTCTCTCTCTCTCTCTCTCTCTCTCTCTCTCTCTCTCTCTCTCTCTTTCTTTCTTTTTCTGCTGCTAGATTTTTTGATGCTAGTGAATACTTTCCAGTGTGTGGCATTCTGCTCCTGAGAGATCTCTCTTTTCTTTACTCTTCTTTAGAGTGTTTTCTG
The DNA here is from genome assembly GCA_004027165.1 of Ctenomys sociabilis. Classification (NCBI taxonomy): domain Eukaryota; kingdom Metazoa; phylum Chordata; class Mammalia; order Rodentia; family Ctenomyidae; genus Ctenomys; species Ctenomys sociabilis. The sequence continues at coordinate 43,161 of PVKA01016304.1, read as the reverse complement.
TCAGTTTCTTTTCCTTTTTTTCGGGTGCTAAGCTATTCTTCTTCTCTGTGATGATACGTGTTCACAGGTGCCTGAGTCTTTTAACTCAGCCCCACATTAATGAACTACTCATGTGTTTCGCAAAGGCCTACAGGAAAGAGTTGGCTGGTAGATAACAGGTTTCCTGAGTGTTTAGGGGTCCTTGAGATTTTAATCCATCATTTTCCTTCACATATAGACATTAAAAGTTTGTTACTAAGGGGCTGACCAGACAGCTCAGTGGACTAAAGTGGCTACTTAGGCAGAATGCACAGACCGGGGTTGAATCCCCGATACCACATACCATGCTGGCCCTGCCCCTGTAGTGCACTGAGATGGTGATTAAGACTGATGTGGTGTTGCGTGCCTATAATCCCAGCCCTTGGGAGGCTGAAAATAGGAGAGTCACTATGAGTCCAATCTGTGCAACGAGACCCTGTTGACCCTGTACTAAATGCATTAAGAACAAAAAAGTTTTTTACTAGTTCACCTGGTATCCTCTTCCCTCGGTCTGTGGTAAATTCCTCGTCACTTTGTCAAGGATAAAAACAGCTGTGGCTTACGACTTTCTCAGAGAGGCCTTGATATGCCTTCCTAAACGAAGACACTTAACTTCATTTAAGTGTCTTTGTATGATGACTTTTCTAAAATCCTGGGACAAACATCTCTGTGTAGTATTATTACATGGAAATTACAGTAATCCCAAAGGGTTTCATTCATTTGGCCAAAGTGGATAGAATTTTTCCAAAGGTATCCTCTGTGAATGGACCTGGAAGCTCAGATACCTCTTTTGGCACTTGGAAGCTCTGCGAGGTGTTCACTTACTGATTCTGGAAAGAATCATGTGTCAGTTGGAGCTTGGAACACTTAACACTGCCTTCCCCTTTGGGCTCTGAGGTACAAAATGTAATGTACACCGAAATACATAATAGACTTCCTAAGGGCTTGCTTGAAATTACTGTGGAGTGTAAGAATATAGTGGAGTGGACTGTAAGGTGAGTAGAATGGATGCTTGATAGCTTTGCATTTCCAGACTTGTCTTGATTGTGAGATTACTTCATTTCATGTTAGAGAAGGGCAGGCTGATGGTTGAAAGCATAGTCTCTGGAATCAGATTTTCTAGGTTTGGATCTCAGCTTCATTTTATACTGTGTCCTTGGGCAAACCTTTTGACTCCTTGTTCTGTAGTTTCTTGTCTAAAGGGTATACCTCATAGGGTTCTGAGGATTGAGAAGCAAGTGTTTGTAACAGTCCTCCTCATTTGTTCTTTTCATGGTGCCCTTAGATCAGGGCAGACACAATCTTGCCTAACTTTTCAGCACAGCAGAAAATCATGATACAAATCCCAAGTACAAAAATGTTTTGAGAAAAAGTCTCATAGTGCTTAAGTGACCGGGGATGCTCTTCCCTTGTGGGACAATGTTGGATGCCAGATGTTTCAGCAAGACTTTCATTCCTCATGTGGGTCATCAGCAAGGGGGACAGGAGCATCTGCTCTTTATCATATTTACCTCAAGGAAGGAACAATGCCTGTGTGCTCACTCTGTCATTTCTGTCTTTCTCACTTCCCTTCATTGTTGAAGGATGTGGTGTATAGTAATGTGAATGTTTTCTTTGTGGCTGGGTAGAGATGAGCAGTATGTTTTTCTTAGTTTGTAAATGCTGAAATTAGAAGTTATGTAAAAGGGAGGGCCATGATTTGTTAATATTGCATCATTTTAAAAATAATTAATTCATTTTATTTTCAAGAGTAAAAACCAAAGCAAACACAAATAGAAGACAGAAAAAGGGAAACTTACAACAATGCACATATTACAGATTTTCAAAACAGGAATAGCTAATTAACAATGGTTGTTATATTTTCTGTTTTTTTCACTGTTTATACCACTGTTTATTATTATGTGATATGACAAAGACTGTATCTAAACTGTAAATTTTCCCAAAAAGCTTAATAATCATTGTATTGGCCAACTATTTTGATTTTTTAAACATATTTTTAACATTAAAATACATATATTTTAAAACATTTAAAATTTCTGAATTTAGTTCAACTTATACCACATTTCCAAGAAAAATAAACCTTTTGCACAAGAAATTTAAATAAAATCCTACCAAGATACACAAAAATGAATTTGCCCAAAACTTATTGTAAAGAAAAAAATTATTAAACCATATACATAAAAAATATTAGCTATGGAAGAACAAAATTAAATAGCATCTTATTCCACATTAGAAAGAAAAAAAGGACCAAGTGTGTAAGAAAGTAGACTAATTAAAGGACTATAAGAAAAAAAAATCCATCCTCTTTGAATTTTATTTTATTTTATTTAAGAATAAATAGCAGTGAGACAGTTTCAAATCAAATTAGTAGGATAGATTCAATAATTAATACATTGCATATTGTTTTCATAGTGGTTTTTTGTTGTACAAGGTGCTTACATGATACTCTATTTACAAACACTATTAGAGCAGATGCCTTTAATCAATGAATTAAGAGAATGTAGCTGTACTTATATTTCTTTTAAAGCTGAATTATAGTACAGTTTCAATAATTAATACTTTTCACATTGTTATCTTCCTAGTGGTTATCTATAGTACAAGAAGCAGACAGGATATCCTGTCCAAACACTATTAGTGCAAATCTTTCTTATAGAATTACACAAAAGAACTGCATATTTATCCTACTATACTGTTTATACAAACACAGAATGGTTCTTCCTTTATATCTGGCCTTTTTTTTGTTTAGTCCTGTCAAAGATGGGAATTCCATTGTCATTCAATTATTAGAGGTGCTTGAATTCAGCGAAAAAATACAAGATAGTCCAGCGGTCCACAATGATTGTGGGTTATCTGAAGAAGTGTTGACTATAGCTATTTACAGCTCAGCCTGTTATTATGGCTTTATATTATATACCTCATATTTATAATTTTCTGCTGGATGGTTAAGACCAAGATAAAACAAGACCTGTATGACAAAAAATGTAACTTTTGTATCTGATGAGGTCAGTCAAATCCCCTCAGGGTTTATCCTGTAACCCTGTACTGCACTTTGCAGATTCTTTGTCAGTGTCAGCCATATGGATGAGTCACAGCCGTTGCTTGACCGGTTTGTTGTCTGTGAAAGCCTGTGAGAAAATTTTCTCTCATGTGGCTCTTCTCAGGCACACTATACATCATCTGTCACTTTCCTCTGTGGCTCCATAATCTCCTTGATCAGAAAATTTGGGGCACAACTGAGTTCCATGATGTTACAGTACAGGTTCTCCTAAGCCCTGAGTCTTCACTGACCTTGAAAGGCTAGGGCAAAAATGTTGGCTGACCTTGTAGCCCTTGCATTTCTCCAATTTTTGATATGCAAACTTAGATTGTTAGCCATCCAGAACAAAAGCTGATTAGTACCCTGCAGCATATGCTGATCAGTTTGCCCTAACTGTCTGACTCAGTTCTTTTTAGTTGTTGTTATACTTTTCTATTTGTATTTCTTCTTTTGATTTCTTATACTAGGTAGACTATACGATATTTGCACATGTGGGTCTGGTTTATTTCACTTGTATGTTCAAGTGGCATCCACTCCAATATAAATGCTTCAAGTTTATCATTCTTTATAGCTGAGTAATACTCCATTGTACAAAAATACATCTTTTTCAACCATTCCTCATGTCATGGGCATCTTGGTTGTTTCAAAGATTTGGCTATCACAAATTGTGCTGCTATAAACATAGGTACACATATATCACCATGATATGATGTTTTCAGTTCCTCTGGGAAAATTCCTAGTAGGGGGATAGCCAGCTTGAATGGGATTTCCAGTCCTAGTTTTGTCAGGAGTTTCCACACTGGTCTCCACAATGGTTGTACCAGTCTACATTCCTGCCCGTGTTGAATTTTGTACTTAGCAAACATATCTTTGAAAACTAAAAGAAAAATATTTTCTAGTTACACAGATTTGAAATATGTTATTACCTCCAGGTGTAGCATATAGGAAATAACAAAGAGCATAATTCAAAAGGCAAGAGTAGTTGGAGTATGCTCCTGGATGAACAATAAAGAGCTCTCAAAGTGATAGTTATGCAGGACTATATAAAATATATTAGATGAACCCTTATTTAAAAGGTCATTGAAGATATCTGTGAAACAGTACCAATCTTATGTCGGGTTATACATGTTTTCTTTTCATATATGTGTGTGTGTGTGTGTATAAAAGGGAAGTAATATAAAGAAAATGGAAAGTTTTTAAAGTTTCTAATACTAGGAGAAGATATCTTATGATATCTTTTAGTTCAATTGTAATTCAAAGATGTAGTATAAATAAAACAAAATTAAGATTAAGCAATAGTCAGAAAATTGAATACTAATTAATTAAAAATTAAGTGTTTCAAAACAGTTGAACTAAGAAAAAGTTTTCTTGATAATAAAGAAGTACTAAGAATAAAACATAAGATGAATAGTGGAATGACAAATAAATGACCTTCACTTCTGACAGTTTGGGGATAGGCTGTTGCACCAAGTTCTTGTGTGTTGTGGACATGGATAATGACCATGACACTTACTGGTGACCAACTATCACTTGTGGGACTGAGCTACAGCTATTTCCTTGAAATCCACCCTGTAGACCCATATGGAATCATGACCCATACAGTGCAAGAGAGATCCATTTGTAGAGTGTGCTGATGGAAATATTTTGCTGCTGTACAGAAAAAGATAATTGAAAGATTACTATTACATAACTCGTATTTTCCTGTATTTAATTGTTTGCCTGTTTGTTTCATGGGTTCTTTTCATTTTCGTTCCTGGGGTTGTGATCATTTTGCTCCCTCTCTAGAACATCATTTAGTAGTCTGTGTAGGCTTGACTTTGTTATAAAATTCTTTAGCAGTTCTTTGTCATGGAAGTATTTTACTTCTCCATTATACTTGAAAGAGAATTTTGCAGGGTATATCAGTCTGGGTTGGGAGCTCCATGCTCTTCTTGACTTGATGGTTTGTGAAGAGAAATTTGCCATTATTCTGATAGGTTTTCCTTTAAATGTGATCTGTTTCTTTTCTGTAGCGGCTTTTATTATACTGTTCCTGTGCTGAATTTCTGGGATCTTGATTATTATATGTCTGGGAGCGGTTTTAATTAGGTTGATGTTATTTGGAGTTCTATATGCTTTGGTTATGAATATCAGATGGTTGCCTCATATTTGGGAAGTTTTCTGCTATTACTTCTGCCCATATTCTTTTTATATCTTTTGTATGGACTCCTTTCTTCTCACTGATGCCTATTAGTCTCAGATTGTTCGTCTTTCCATTGTGTTACAGGTGTTGAATTATTTTTTTCCTGCATCCTAGTTGTTCAAGAGATATTTGCTTACCTTTTCACTAGTTGCAATAATGTCTTTTAAGGTCAGAGTCTATTTTCACTTTCATTCAAACAAATGTGTCAGCTTGTGATTGAGGTTTTAATTTCCTGTGTATCACTTTGAAGCTGTTTCATACATTCTATTTCTTTCCTATATTACTTATTCAGGGGTTCCAATATTTTTATATTCTGCTCTATTTTTTTATTGGTGTATTCTTTAGAAGCACTTAGTAGTTCTTTGATTGTAATTATCAGTACATTTTTTACATCAGAAATTATTTCTGCTCGGATTTCTTCTATACCTTTTTGCAGTTGTTTCTTTACTTCCAACACTATCATTTCAAAGATTTCAGGTGTGTGATTTCCAATTTCCTCTGTGCTAATGGTTTCTGCATTTGTACTGGGTGGACGCAGGCCCTGAGACTGCTTATTGTTCCTTCTCTTTGTCATTTTGTATGCCATTGACTTTTGATGTTTGGTATAGAGCTTAGAGTTATTACCTTAGCACCAGGTCTGGATCTATGAAGTTCAGACTCCTCCAGGTAGGTGTGGCTTCTGTCTGGCTGCTGTGTTCCACTTCTTCCTGCTGCAGCATTGCAGGTGAATCCTTTCTGTCACTCTGGCAAGATGTTCTGCTCCTAAATCAGCTGGGCGGGTCTTGTGTCTAGCCTCTTTGCAGGGACTCCTGCTGGGAGGTTCTACACTGGGCTTGTGTTCTGCGTCGTTTCAGGATCGGGCGACCCTGGGCAGTCTCACTCTCACTTATATTTTGTATTTTTACTTCAAATATGTTGCTCGGATTAAGAGATAATAATTATACAATATTGAGGAAACAATTGAATATTGGCACTTGCTAAAAAGTAATTGAATATTGGTGCTTGCTTTTAAGAGTCAATTTTTTCTTTGTTTTTATGTTTTAATTTATTTTAACGATAGTATAATAATCAATAAGATGTTAGGAATGGTACACACTTAGAAGACCAAGATGTATCTCAGCATTTTGTTGTTATTAACTTTTCAATATTTAGATGTGATAACTCATTTACATATTTTTAAGTAGCTTTTTTTGTTTTGAGATAGATTCTCACTATGTAGTTTAGACTGGTCTTGAGCTGTAACACAGCTTGGCTTTGAACTCATAGATCTTATTCGTCAACCTCTTGAGTGCTGGAATCACAGGGGTGCAGTACCACACCTGGCACTCAAATAGCTGTTTAAAAAATTTCTGGCAACTTCATTAAAAAAGATTTGAGGTCAGTAATTTAGGCATTGAGATTGATAAAAGTGGTACTGGATCTTTTTTACAAGTGAAAATTAATGCAATTATGCATATTTTCTGTGTGCATTACACAGTGTTTAATCTTAGGAAATAACAATGAAATTTTCATTTTTCCCAGTAATTTTGAAAGGAGAACATGAAACTGTAAGAGACTTGCTCGAGTGGTTTGATTTCATGGCTGTTGACTGTGCCCATGTATAGTTTTATTGTCACTGTGATTTTTTTTTGGTGTACAATAATCATTTACTTTAATTTTTCTTTTTCTTTTTTTTTTTTTCATTTAAGTATTTGGTACAGGGTCTCACTGCGCAGCTTGGACTTGTGATGATCCTCCTGTTTTCATCCTCCCCAGGGCTGGGATTACAGGCATGCCCCCCAATCCTGGACTCATTTGCTAGCTCAGAATGCCCTGGGGGCAGGGCCTGCACAGCAATCAGGAACAGGGATTGAACCCTGGTTCCTGTGCTTGCCAAAGCAGGTGTTTAGTCTACTGAGCTATCTCGCTGGCCCTGCTCATTTACTTTAGAAGATACTACAGAGATGAGATCTGTCTTTGGGGCAGTGAATTCCTTCAGACTTGGGATGTTTTTAAGTAGGATGAGGATGGATGATGAAACAAACTCACAGAATCAGGACCTTGATGTCCCTGTGCCTTTCTAATGGACTTAGGTAGCATTTTATGCAGAATTCAAGTTACTCACCAAAAACTCCAAACTATATCAAGCTTTGTTAAGTAAAATGAATCAGACGATTTTAAGTATCCCAAACACCTGCTGCTTGGAATATTCACATTTCTTTGCTTTTCGTGGGGAAATTGTAGACGTCAAAGAGGAGTTGGTCAGAGAGATCTGGTTTGTTGATCATGTGCCACAGGCGTGCACATTGTCAGTTGGAGACAGATGAGTGCTGCTGTAACCTCACGGGGAGGGAGGACGGCCTGCTGTCTGCTCATGCAGGTGGGATGGGGTTAGCACAGAGTGCCAAATGTGGCAGTTGTGCCTTTCTCCCTCTCCCGACCTGTGGGCAAGATGCATGTTCTCATCTAGGAGTAGAAGAATAATAGGTGCTGCTCTTAAAATGACTCTGCCGCCTCCTGCATTCTTTGCCTGTAAGACTCCATGCTTTGTATTCCTTCACATTTCAAGGGCAGGTTTTATTGGCCAGTTTTTAGAGGTGAGGAGATAGAGGTTTCACACAGTGATACCGTTTTCAAGGTTCAGAGCTTTTGTTGGTCAATTCAGACATGGAATTCAGTTCTCTGAGGCCCAAACGTCTGTTCTTTCCTCTTTGCTCTGTAGCTCCTACTGCTCAGAAAGTGTTTCTGCCAAGATCATACTGGATGCTACTAGTTAAATAATTACTGCTGCTTAATTAGAAATATAAATTAATACTAGAGGTATTTCACTAGTAATCATTTATTTTCTAGCTGACTAAAATTTTCCATTCATTCTGCGAGGTGATAATTTTTGCCTTGTTTTTATCTTCTTGTAAACTAGTATTCTGGAAGTGCTACATGAGCCATTAAGCTTTCTGATTGCTTTAGATATGGTGTGAGTTAAGGTTTGACTAGAGGCTCAGGAGGATTGAATGTAGACATGTTGTAAAATATTATTGCTATGTTTTTCAATCTTGTTCGAACACACAGAATCCCATTTAGGTGCAAGTTTATGGACCTGTTTGTTACAGTCAATGTTACTATACTTTATCCTCAGGGAGGAAAAACCTCTGAAGTTCCTTTTTGAATTGAACATGAAATCTTTATGTCAGGTTTAGTGTTCTAGCCAGCTGTGAAATATAATTTGACTCTGGAATTTGTAAAACTTGGCACGGTAATATTAAGAAAACCCTATGATGCAGCACTTACATCTTGTTATTTCCATTTGATATTGTGCAGATTTTCTAAGTATTTTATTCACTTATGCATCATTTCCTTCATTTCGTTAGTCCATTTTTCTTTCTTTTGGCAGTGTGGGACTTGAATCTAGGGCCTCACACCTACACAAGCACTTTGTCTAAGAGACACTGCCAGCCCTTTCTTTGTCCCCCTTTGTTTAGGGGTCAGCATATTTATGATAATACAGATTGCAGTAACCTTGACTAAAAGATTACAATTTAATCCTTTGGTATCCGAGAGATAGCTGACTGGGGTTTTAGGTGAAATGTTTGTCACTTATTTTAAATTGTGAGGTTAAAGAAAGAGGAGGGAAGGGTCATAGAGAGATAGGTCTTTCACCTGAAATGATAGTGGAAGTACAGAGCTCCAGGTTTCAGTTGAAGGCAAGAAGAAGGTGCCATCCCTTTTCTGGCTTTTGATGAAAAGCTCAGCTACTCTGAGTAGGGTTGAACTGTTGAGGACAGGTTAGAAAGGTGCAAGAGGCAGAGTGGTTCTGGCAGTGAAAGGTAAGCGTGCCAGCACTCAACAGAAACCAGGTGAATATTCAGAATCAAGGTGAATCCAATCAAGAAAATAAAAAAGATGGAGAAGTTGATGGGGTAACATACACAATATGTAGTTTGTAATGGGGCTAGTGCATAGTGAGTAAGGGAAGGGACAGAGATTCAAACCAGACAGGGATGGAAGACAGCTTGAATTGTTATAAAGAAATCCTCTTTTGGTGTTTAATAATGGGAGCCTGTGAATGACTTCAGAGATTTTCTTCTTGCAGCTGGGAAAGTGGAGCCAAAACTAAGGGCAATTCCATGCTTGGTTGCTGAAATCAGGAAGAGATGTTTGTCTACTAGGTTGTTCTTTGACAGGTGGCATCAATTAACAGCAATTTGATGTATGCATGTCATGTACATGATATTTTTCTAGAAGAAAAACACAATTCTTGACCTTAAAAGATTTCTGATTCATTTGAGAAGTAGCCCTAGAAGGTCAACCACACTAGAGTTTTTTTTTGCAGAACTGGGGATTGAACTTAGGACCCTGCACTTGCACACTAGAGTTTTGAGTAAGTTTTTCTGTGTTTTGAATCTGTCTTTCAACTTGTTAGATGGTTAAAGTATTTCTTACTTTGCTGATGTCAGGGTTATTGTGAGTTAAATGAAATGATTTATGTGAAAGCTTTTTGTAAATGGCACTGTGGATGCAGATGTAAGTTGTTATTAATACTTTGTCATTTGCAGTGGAGAGCCTGCTGAATAGCAGCTTTGTTTTAATTCATCCTATGTAAATGAGATGATACTCTTGCAATCAAAGTTGTTTAATGAAGTCATGATTAAAAGTAGAGGAATGAGTAAGGCGACTTTTTAAGTAAGGTTATATGTCTCAGAGTTCTCTTTCAAACTAATAAATACATGTTTAGTATTGGAAATTAATGTTTAATAAGTATCTGAAGTGTTTTACATTTCTTGATCAATGGAGAAGTATTTTAAGAATGTTACTGAACTATGAAAAAAGTAGGAGTGTAATAGCAAAATTACATGATACATTTCATTGTACAGCCTATTTTTAGCTTCTCTTTGAAGCCAGGATGAATTCCAGTTATAGGATTCAGTAATTAAAGGAGAGAAAAACATAAAGTAGTTTAGGCAAGGAAATCTTTTCATATGGGTTGGATCTGTTTCAAGGTTTAAAACTTAGCTTCAAGGGCTTCCCTGATAGTCACTGGCCTGTAGTCTTTGTGGAGTGAAGAGCAATAAGAGAAATGCCTGAAGATGAGCCAAGGACACAGTGTCCCACTTTTTAAAACAGAAGTTTAAAAAATATGTAGGATTCTGAGATTTCTTAACTATTAGGGGTGTTGTGTCTGTTTTGTCTGCACAGTTCTGGACAAAAGTTCAGCTCCATGGCCTTTGCTTGCTTTTCTTTTCCTCCCATCTTTTCTTGTTGCTTTGCACCCATCCTCTCAGCCCGGCCTGCTCCTTTCTTTTTTACTGTTCTCAAACTTTGAGCACTGCTACAGGAAACTGCTTATTGATGCTCACGGGTACCAGACCACTTTTTATGTAATGACTGAAGATTTTCCATGATAGTGCTAGCAGCTGTTTCACTTACATTCACCAGTCTTTCCTTAAGCTAGAAGCCTTATTTTATCTTGAGCAAGTTTTTTTTTTTCTTTTTATGCTCATTTCAAAGAAGTTCACTAAATGTTTCCTTGAAACAATTGCTTTGTTGACTCTATTCTTTTTTTTTTTTTTTTTCTTTGGTGGAACCGGGGATTGAACTCACGCCCTTGCACTTGCCAGGGAAGTGCTTATTCCACTGAGCTATCTCCCAGGCCCTTACTTGGCTTTCTTCGGTTGAAGGTCAGGAAGACATGTTGTGATTTTTTTTTTTCACCTAGGCACTTGGGAAAGTTTACTTATTTGACAAATGTTTCCTGAATTGTCTATATGCCACGTGTTAGAAATATTTAAAAAAGAAATTGAGTGAGGGATTAAAATATTAAGACTCCCAGATGGCAGCCCAGAGACAGATATGCCTACTGTTAATTTATAAAATAGAGTAAAATAGAATAGTATGGAATAGAAGACATACTTAACAGAAATATTAAGCAGGATGATATAATTAGATAACACATTTTTTTCTTTGAAAACCAGTTGTTTACTGTGAATTTCTGATCATTTTCAGTGTCTTAAATTCTTTGATTTCAAGCAGTGCATTTTTCTTTGTTGTAATAAACAGACAAATTTAAGAGTGGAAGTAAACCTGAACCTGTGAAATCAGATTGGTTTTAGGTTTTATGTGTAAAAGTTTGATGTGAACCACACTGATGGAAGAGTTGCTGTGAACTCTTTTCTGAGTAAAACCCTGGGAATAATATTGATGTGGAGGGGCACTTTTTCAGCTTTGAGAATTGCATGGTCTTGTGAGGTGACCTCTGGAGGTCACTTGGAGTGGCACCTGGTGGTGCAGTACCAGAAATTGGTGCTCTTCATTGCCATGTCATGTGCTAAGGCCAAGTATTCCTGTCTGTTAGTTCACTTAATGGTCCCAATATCATCTGTGTAGCTGGGAGAAACAGGTTTTACAAGAGGTCTCTGTTATGGTTTGCGTATGGATGTCCCCCCCAAAGCCTCATGCGGTCTTGAGGCAGCTTCTGGAGTTTGTGTTTGATTATTGTAGGTGTGGATGCTGCACCTGCCCTGGGGCAGGTAATTTGCATTATAGAGTAAAGGGGAAAGAGAAGTTGGCTGCTTGAGCTGCTCTACTCCTCCTTTTTGCTCTTGCTGTTTGTCTTTGCAGCCACCATGAAAGGTTGTTCTCTGCCTTGTGCTGCTCTGCCTTGGAGCCAGCTGAAGATGGACTGAAGCCTCCAGTAACTGTGAGCTAAATAAACTTTCCCTTCCTTCAATTTGGGTGTCAGGTATTTGTCCCAGCAACGAGAGAAGACTAACTAAGATAATCCCTAATGTCTCCTAGTGATACAGGAGTAAAACTCCTGACTTGACCTGGATGAGTTCGTGTTCTCTAAAACCGAAGAATGAATTTTAGGAACAAACGGAGGTTAAGGATAAAACTTTATTGGAAAGAAAAGCTTCTGGCTTTCGGCCAGAACCACCATCTTTCAGTAATTTGCCAAAATGACTAACACAAAGGGCAAGAGGAGGGGAACCCGATATATATTTTCCAGGCCTTTTAGAAAACATGGGCTTGTTCCTTTGGCCACTTACATGCAAATCTACAAAAAGGGTGATATTGTAGACATCAAGGGACTGGCTACTGTGCAAAAAGGAGTGCCTCACAAATGTTACCATGGCAAAACGGGAAGAATCTACAGTTTTACCCAGCATGCTGTTGGCATTGTTATAAACAAGCAAGTTAAGGGCAAGATACTTGCCAAGGGGATTAATGTGCATATTGAGCATATTAAACACTCAAAAAGTCATGATAGCTTCCTGAAACATGTCAAGGAAAATGATCAGAAAAAGAAGGAAGCCAAAGAGAAAGGCATCTGGGTTCAGCTGAAGCGCCAGCCTGCCCCTCCCAGAGAAGCACACTTTGTGAGGACCTGAGTTGTTGGAACCGATTCCCTATGAATTCATGGCATAAACTGGGGGTGTTGCTCTGCCATTCAGTACCTAATTGGCAGCTTAAGTGTTCTAGGTCCCACGTTAAAATAAAATCCTGTGTTGGAAGGGTGGTTTTCTTAGTTGAATTAGGTATGTGGTGCCTTCTGACCTCAGAAATATTTGTAGCAGATGTTCACTGTACCTAGTAATTGTGTGTAGTACATACTCTTCAGTGTTTTTCTTGCTGAAAGACATTGCTGAGGTGCAGGTGTATACCCAAATATTTATAAAATATTTATATTGGCTTGAATATCCTATAAATCATCATGGGGAAAAGATGTATCAAATTAAAGGAAGTCATTTTAGAAACAAATGTAAGTCCATTTCAGTTAAATAAATTGTTTAAAGCAGAAAAAAAAAAGCTTCTGTCGGAGAGGGACAGAAGGGGGACCTGAGCAGGTTACCCAGGAAGCTGCCTCTTTCAGGTTATTTTTATAGGGCAAAACCATGCTGGGCTAAGGTAGAGAAGAAGAGGTCTCTCTTAGGTGGATGTGGGGTGGGACAAAACTATGGTCAAACAATGGGATGGCAAGCACTATTGCTCAGGACCAAATGGGGAAGTAGTCACTGTAGTAAGTGTAGTAAGCTTACTACGGGACAGCAGGATGGCAGGACAGTGTCTCTTCCCCTTGGGGGTTGGGCTAGTGACTCACTTGGGTCTTTTCAGGTGATGGCTACCTATTTAGAATATCAATCCCAGGTGATACTCTTTTAGTATTTGCCCTTTAGGTCTGGTTTGCAGCAGGAACATCCATCCCTCCCAGAGTTGCAAGACATCTTATCTCCTGTATTATCTTTCAAGAGGCTGACTCTGTTGTCTGCTTATAATATTTCTAGCTAACTCAGCTGCCTACAACACTAGTATATACCTGCGGAAACCATGTGGACTGATTCTAGCCCAAGAGCTTGTTGCCCTGAGGCAGTCTGTGTGGTGGATGCTGCCAGCTGGGATCGCTGGGCAATACTTGGCAGTAGCAGTAACCATAGAGCGGTGGTGGTAAACCTATAGCATGTGTGCTGTAGAGGGCTGTTTGTATCATTGAAAGCTATAAAAGGTTCACCATCACTGCCCAAGTTTTACTTATTAGTAGGAAAATTACCTGAGGCCTATTAGGCTGGCTAAAACCTATAGAGAATGCGAGTATATGGCCTACCAAACACAAGACATGCTGTTGAAAAATGGAGGTGGCTACCCTGAAAAGTAGATGGAAGATCCCTGAATCCTGTTCTTGTGAATTGACATTATTGCTCCCCAGTGCTACAGTGCTATGTGTGGTGCAAGTACATTCATTACATTGGGAATGAATGTAAAACCACCCAAACATTCATGGACAAGGTGGGTACTTGTAACTGGAAGTGGTGTGGGTTTTCCCACACCCCTTACAGAGTGGTTGCTGTGGTTCTGAGCAGGTATCTCCTGGGAAAAACTGAAGAGCACTGGACACATTTATGCCCTGGGAAACTGATAGAATTGCAGGGTTCTGCAGAGTCTGGTTTCATAGGCAGAATAGGAAGCACTGGTTTGAACTTACAAGGATGTAGCCTTTCACAGGTAACAAAGAAAGCCTTTTTTCAGATAGTGATACTTAGTGACTGGGTTACAAATCCTGAACTCCCTCTGACTTTACACTGTTCAAGTAAGTGGAAGTGGACAGGATGTGGTGAAGGGAAACTCCATGTCAGTGGGGTGTATATTTCTCAGCTCCTTCAGGGCATGATTTTGCTGTAGTCTTGCCCCAACCATTTGGTGAAAATGTATGGGTGATGCATAGTGTTTCAGGAGCAAGCACTACTAATCTGCTGCTTAATAGCACATTTATCTTTACATTAACTTGCATTATATATCTCAAAAGATAAAAATGAGTGTTGTTACTGATCTATATGTAAATCTTAGATCCTGTTTACTGCAGCTGGGGCTGGTCTTTTCTCCTAACACTTGGCATGCATCTCTTTCCATGCCTAGAACTTTCCAGTTTGTGGTGTAGTGTCTTCTTGTACATAGCTTCATGGTTATGTTCTAACGCATAGTGGGTGGCTAGTGTCAGAAGACAAAATTACAACAAACATAAAGATTCTATTGATTTTTATTTGTGCCCACGATCACAGCATTGTTTAACATCAGTAAATGTTTGAATGAATTGTTTGGCGCCCAGTGATTTATCTGTGCTATTAGATTCTCTGGCCAGGGACCGTTAATTCAAAGGTGTGGGCACATTTGTGAACCTGTGCAGTCATATTAAATAAAGAATTGATCCCTTCATGTTTTGCTAGTCAGTTATAGTTGATTAAATGGGAGAGAAAAAAGATAACCTTTGTATTTAGGTCAGTGATGAAGACATTTTGAATGCATATGGTACTTAAAACAGGAAAACTAATACGTTTTTATTAATGAAATGAAAATGTGCCTAGCTGAGAATGTTACATAAATGTACAATGAAGTCAGCTAATAGTGAACCTTGCACATGGTAAACAAGTACTCTACTACTGAGCTACATCCAAGCCATTTTTTTGAGATAGGACCTTACTGAGTTGATTAGATTGAGTTCAAATTTGTGATCTTTCTGCCTTAGCCTCAGAGATAGCTGAGATTATAGGTACATACTACCATACCCAGCTGTTGTTTTTATTTTAACTTACAGAAGTATCTCTTTCTTTACCTGTTATATTGTTATTTGTATTTGGTCCCTACCAGCAAACTAAAAGTTTGTAGGGGCAAAGACCTTGCCTTCCTACCTAACATTGTTTTGGCCTTATATAGATATTGAACTTTGCTTACACATTGAATTGAGTGGTGAGGCCACTTTTACACAACTGTCTTTTGTGTAAAAGATGTGAACTGTTAATGAAATGGGAAACTGAGGCTCTGATAGTCACTTGAGACAAGGGGAAAAAGCACATTGCTTTTTGTGCTAGGCTTATGCTTCTTGCTAAAATTTCATATTTGACATGTTTATGAGAAAAGTTTCTCTGAAGCTAAGAGTGGCTGTATGTTCAGTAGAGGATACCAGTCTTATAGCTAGAAATCAGTGTATGAAGAGTTCAATGATATGATCTTGTGGAAGGAAGTAAAAAAAAAATGTAGAATTTGAGCCTGGTTGAGGAAGTGGTGCTTGAAAATGCATCAGGATCCCAGACACGGCTGGCCTGGAAGGAGAGTGTGTGAGTTGTGTGGATGGTAGATTCTGACTCCTTAAAAAATGGAATGGAGAGGCTTACAAGAGATGGCAAGGACAAGAATAGTAGCCAAATCCGAATACAATCAGATTAGGAAAATATTGGCAGATTAGCAGCAAGTCATTTAGCTACAACCTGTTCACATGTTAAATGTTTTTCTGTCACAGAATTCTGTATTTCATGTTGACTTTAAATGTCATGGATAAATAAGATTAAAAGGCTTACTAATTAACAGGTAAACTTCATTATGATTGACCATATAAAATGCCCTATAGCACAAAATTAGATACCTCTTGAGATAAATAATTCAATCATCTTTTACATCAGTGCACAGATAAATGTAAGCTGAATGTAATTTGTACTACTTATGAGGTGAATGAGCTGTATTTGAAATTATACAAACTCGTGTTGATTATCACAAAAACTGTCTAGTCATTCCCACCTTATTTTTAGAAAAAAAATTTTTTTAAATTAGCCAGGTGTTTCTTTTTTTCTTTTTTTTCTTTTCTTTTTAATCCTGGTTTAACTTTGGTCTGTAATTATTTGCTAAATTGTGGCTTTCTATGACTTGTTTACGTAGTATTTCTTTACCTTTTTCACTGAATGGTTTAACATTTTTATTTAGATTTAATGTTTTTTTGGCATTAACTTTGTGGAAATAGCACAAATACCTTTTAATGCTGCTATATTGAAACATTACTTGGAAACCAAATGGGCAAGAATATGTACATCTTCGATGGGATTTTAATGATCACCCAGTTTGTTCCTCTCTTCATCGATGTATTCATTCTTCTAGTCAATAGATATTTAATACCCTTTAATTTTCATTGTAACATTATTTTCAGATATTGCTAAGACCTTATGTCCAACTGACTCAGGCCAAAAACCTTTAGGATGATACTGTCCAACATGGTAGTCACTAGACATGTGTTGCTGCTTAAATTAACACTAGCTGAAATAAAAAATTAAAAATGTAGTTCCTAGGTGATACTGGCTACATTTCCTGTACTTCACTCCTTGTGGCAGGAAGTTGCCAGGTTGAGTTCTACAGTTTTGTGGGACATTTCCTTCATTGAAGGAAAAGCCTCAGCATGTTCCTTACTCCACACCTGAATACACCTCAGCATCACCTTTCACTTCTTAATCGAGATCTGATTGATGAACCCTTAGCCTTATCAAAAAAAAGGAAAGACTCAAATTCATGCACTGAGGAATGATAAGGGTGGAGTTACTAAAAATCCTGTGCAAATTCAGAAGTTCATCAATATCTACTTTAAAAGTTTTTACTCTTATAGGATGGAAAACAGAAGAAATGGACAGATTCCTAGATATGGATGAATTATGAAAGATCAATCAAGAAGATATCAAAATTCTCAACAATCGAATGTCAGTTAATGAAATTGAAAATATAATTAAAAAATTAACCAACAAAGAAAAGTCTAGGTTCTGATAGTTTGTGAATTCTACAAGAAATTTAGAGATTTAATGCCAGTTCTCTTCAAAACCTTTAATAAAATTAAAAGGGTAGTGATTCTCTCTAACTCATTCCTAGAGGCAAGTATTACCCTGATACCAAAACCAGAGAAAGACACAACCAAGAAAGAGAACTATAGGCTAATCTCCCTAATGAATAGAGATCCAAAAATTCCCAATATGCTACTAACAAACAAAATTCAACAAATCATCAAGAAGATTATAAACCATGACCAGATGGGATTTATCCTGGGAATGCAGGGATGGTTCAACATACACAAATCAATACATGTCACACACCATATCAGAGACAAAAATCATATGATCATTTCAGTAGATGCATTGATAAAATCTAGCACCCATTCTGTTATGGTTTGTGTCTAGTTGTCCCGCCAAAGCCTCATGTAGTCATGGGGTGGGGACTTCTAGCATTTGTGATTAACTCACGATCCACTGGGATTATGTGTGATACAAGGCTGATCTCTTATGGGTCTTAGTACTGCTATGGGATCGTAGGTGTGAGTACTATATCCCACCCTGGGGTGAAGAGCCTGAATGTATTATAAGAGAGAGACAGACTTTCTGTAGTCATTGATCTTTGTTGTTGCTGTTCGGCCATCATGAACTGCTGCTCTCTGCTTTGTGCCTCTCTGCCTTGGAGCCAGCCTAGTATGGACTGAAACCTGTAGTAACTGTGAGCTAAATAAACCTTTCCTTCCTTCATTTTGGTTTTTGGGTATTTGTCCCAGCAATGAGAGAAGAGTAACTAAGACAGAATTCATACAGAAAATGGTAATATATGGTCTTCACTTTAATCTGACAAACCAATGGCCAACATCATATTAAATGGACAAAAAATGAATGCTTTTGCTCTAAAATTAGGAATAAGACAAAGATGTTCACTATCACCACTTCTTTTCAGCATAGTTCTGAAAAGAAGAGCAATTAGACAAGAGAGAAATAAATGGAATAAAGATAGGAAAGGAAGAAGTGAAATTATCCTTAGTTGCAGATGACATGATACTCTACATAGAAGACTCCAAAAACTCTAGCAAAAGACTTCTGGATTTAATAACCAAATTCAGTTGCATGGCTAGATACAAAGTCAGTAGTTAAATATCAATATCATTCTTGTGTACAAACAACAAAGTTATTGAGAGAAAATTAGGGAAACTACACCCTTCATAATGATATCCAAAATAATGAAATACTTAATCTAATCAAGGAAGTAAAATATATATTGAAAATTACAGTACTCTGAGAAAAGATTTATCTTTAAAAAATATTCTTTGTTTTAGTGTAGATCTCCTGAATTAAGACTGAAGTGCAATTTAGACTTCTGTGCAGCCTTCCACACTAGCAGTCCCTCTCGGTCCTACTTACATCCTGTGTACACCTTTGTTAAAGTCCTGGTCATATAGAATGCTACTTGATTTTTTTTTACTAATGCCTTTTCTTGAGGGGTGAGAGGTGCTTGCGATTATCGGTGGAGCTTTGGTCCTTCAAGAGTAGACAC
The DNA here is from genome assembly GCA_004027165.1 of Ctenomys sociabilis. NCBI lineage: Eukaryota > Metazoa > Chordata > Mammalia > Rodentia > Ctenomyidae > Ctenomys > Ctenomys sociabilis. The sequence continues at coordinate 24,340 of PVKA01016304.1, read as the reverse complement.
ATAAATGCTGCCTCACAGATAATAAAAATGTATTTATTGAGAAGATAGAGGCATAGGTAGATAAATGTGGTTTCAGTAGATTACATGTTGAGGGCTAGAAACAATTTGGGTACCTGGAATTAAGAGAGAGGTGGGCCTTCCTAGTAAGAGTGTCCCCATATTAAAGTTATGCATGTTGGTAATTCTTTTAATTTTTTTTCCTGTATTTTAGGGAAGGGTCTGCAGGGTGTTCAGGGTCTCGCTACTAGACCAGATTTGTAGTGATTCTCCTGTTTACAGCCTCCCAAGTGCTGGGATTACAGGTGCGTGCTATGCCCAGTCTCAATTGCCTTCTCAGTGTGCCCTGGGCGCAGGGCTGGCATAGCAGGTTCAGGGATTGAAACCCCAGCCCCTGTGCTAATTCGCTGAGCTATTTGACCAGCCCTGAGGTTATTCTTTCTAGGAGACTCAGAGTTGCTTTTGTTCCATATGGAAATTGCCTTTTGCAAGCCGTTAGGAGGCTCTTGATAATTGTCCGTAGGGGATGCTGTCATCACTAGTCGGACATGCATTTGAACAGAATCCAAATGATGGCATTCCATATAAGAAATGAGCAGCTCTGGGTTGCCAGTAGTGCGCCTCTTAGTAGATTTACTGTTTCACACTTGTCTCAACCTCTAACTTAAAAGGATTTGAAGATGTGCTTTCCATTATGAGATGACGTAGGTTAATTCCTTGAGACGTTTATGGTTCTTTACTTACATTAGATGTGTTACCACCTCAGTAGGAAATAAAAATGTGTGTCTATATGTCCAAAAAAACAACCTAATACTCTTAAGGAAAGTGATTCCATAGACAGACATATTCATCCTAATAGTTGTTTTTCTGAGTAATGTTATCCTGGACAATTCATCTGATCCTCAAATCTGTCAACTACTTTTGAAGAATAAATTAATTGTGAGATGTGAGCACTGTGATTGGTTTACACTCAAGTATTGACCAAATAATAACTTACTGTGAAAGTAATGATGCTCTAGCCTTTCACAGATGGAAAAATTCCTAAATAAAAATGGTTGTTCAGAAAACACATAGAATGTTGGAAACTTTCATTATCCCTGGGCACAATTGCAACTGCAGTAAGCTGGATGTAACTATCTCTAGGGAGGTTTTCATAGTGCGGTTACTCAGCCTCAAGTCAAATAATCTGATTTGGTAGATTTAAAATGAGATCTGAGTAATCTAAAACTAAGGGATAATTTTAAGTAAGTTGACTTATGCTAATTACTTAGAAAAAGCTCTCTTTTATGCCACATAATCGAGAGTGTGTTGTACAGCTGCTCAGCAAGAAAGCTGCTTTTGATTTTAAGTAAGCAAAATAGGGCACGTATAAAACAGAGTAGCACTGAATGATTTTGAGTTTTTTCCCTCATATTTTCAAAAGAATCCTGGCAGTCTTACTATTGTTCTCAAAATCTATTATTAAGTTATACATGTTGAGGTAATTCTTTCTGACAGAGTTGCTTTTCTTCCATATGAAAATTACCTTACCGAAGCTCATTTCTCTTTTCCTTGATTTCTCAGAATCTATTTGGCATACTGCAACATGCTTTCAGGCTACTTTGTTTTTGCATGTACCTTTTAGTATTCAAATTACAAGTATCTGTCACCTAAATAAGAAATCATTTTCTTAATCATTTTTGTGTATTCCGTGTTTGAAGAGAGGCTGCTTACACAACATGCTTGGTAAAGTTCTGCTGAATGAGTGAGCATCTGCTGAGTAAATTTCTCCTGCATATAACCTTCCCAAATAAATCATAACTATAAGAAATTATTTTTTATTACCTCAGATTTCTTGCAGAGTTCTATCACATTGGCAACCACTATTTGTTGGATTGCCCTATAGCCTAGATGCTAATACCCAGTGACCTGGAAACACATTATAAGGTGTTTATGGGTCTAGTCAGTAGGCTTAAAATCTTTAGTACTCTTTGCCCTCATGTATAATTAAAATATTTATGACATCACCAAGTTTTTAAAAATTAAATATTGTTAGACAAATTAATATAAAGTCCCTCATCATGTATAATTCTTATGTGAATGATAAGTATTTAATTCATTTGTAAATAGTAACAAAGCTTAAAGTGCATATATGTTGAATATATGAATTGAACAGTTCAATTGAGTATACCTGTAATATACTTGACTTGTTTTCTGCCCTTGGATTTTTATTAACTATGAGTTCTTAAAGTTTATTTCAGAGTTTATTCCAGGAGAGGGAGTTGGAATTATACAGGAATCCACATACCATATTAACTTCTTGCTTAAACTAAAAAAGAACTAGTTCAGGGATTGGAGCTCCCTTGGTTAAAATATTAAAATGTGAAATTTGAATTTTAAGACTTTGTTGAAGACTTGAAACCATTTTGCCTACTGGTATTTAATTCTGTTTTTATTTTTTTCTTTTCAGTTTTAATTTTGATTGCTGTTACTACTGATGTCTAAGCCAAAGTGGTGATGCTGCCTGAGGGAGATCCCTGCAACCAGTAAGTCAGCAGTTACGTGGTAAGATTGGATGACTTTCACCTTTAGTTCTTTGAATTATTTATGGATTTTAGGGTTCTATATTGCTTTATCTCTTAGGGAATAATTGAAAAGGAATGAGACTATTAGACCAGTAGGGCAAGTCATTCCTCTGAGCCTCATGTGCAAAATGGTCTCTCCTGTCTTACTTGTTTTATAGAGCTGTGCACAGTCAAATGAGGTGATGCATGTGGAATCTTCCTCTGCTTTCTTTTTGAAGGGTAGGGCAAGAATAATAAGCCTGTGGGCTTTTGAAGTGTTGAGAGAAAACATAAGGTAATGAGAGTACTATCTCTGAAGCCAAAAGACTTTCTTCTTAGTCTTATCTTGTTTTGACCTTGGACATGTCATTGTACTCACTGACCATAGGAAAATTAAGTTTGATTTCCATACTTTCTCTTACATATTTAAATCTTTGATTATGGAATTAAGCTGGAAATCAGTGTCAAGTACCTAGAAAATTCTCAGGTAAAATTTAAAGATCTCACTACGCAGCTCAGACTCATAGTGATCCTCCTGTTTTCAGCCTCTCCAGTGCTGGGATTATAGGCATGCACCACCATGTCTTGTCTCAGTGACTAGCTCAGCGCACTCAGGGCCAGGTTGGCAAAGCTAGTGGTACTGGGGATCGAACCCTAGTCCTTGTCCATGTTTACGGAGGTGCTTAGTCTGTTGAGCTATCTTGCTGGTCCTGAAAACAAAATTGTTGAAAAAGTAGTTCTAAACTTTCTACTGAAGGATTCAGAAACTGAGAGTTCAGTGTCCAAGGCCCTAAGTTTAATCCCTAGCAATGGAGAAGAAAAAAAAAATCACAAGTAAAGGGCAAAGTAAATTGAGAACAAAAAGAAGGGAATGACAGTAAAATTGATTAAATAGAAAACAACAACAAAAATGGTAGAAAAAAGAGATAAAATGTGATAAACTTGTAGTCACACTAGGAAAAAGGCAAAAACTCTTACTACCAGAAAAGTAAGTGGATGTATCACTACAGATCCTACAGATTTTTTTTTTTTTTTGCTGAACAGGGGATTGAACCCAGGCCCTTGAGCTTGCCAGCGAAGTGCTTATTCTGCTAAGCCATCTCCCTGGCCCCAAGATCCTACAGATTCAAAGGACAATGACAGACTACTATAAATCATTTAATCTTTATACATTGCTGAACTTAGATAAATGGACAAAATCCATCCATACACAAGCCATTAAACTGCACCTAAGGAGAAATGAATGGATAGCCTGAGTAAGGCTTTATTAAGATGTTGAGCGGGTAATTAAAAATCCTTCCACAAAGAAAGTGCTGAGTATATTTGACCAGACAAGGGAATTCTACTCACCTTTAATACTGGTTGTACACAAATTCCTTAGAAAACAGAAGGGAGAGAATATAAGCTTGTTTTAGGGTATAATAACCATTATTATTCTGATACCAGAAAATATTGTTTGAATATATTATTAGTAAGTCAAAACAGTTAATGTTATGTAAGTCTACTAATCCTATCACAGGACAATTAGGTAGAGAAACATGGAAGATATATATATTTTTTTAATTGGGTAGAGGAAAAGATAATAGACCCTTGTCACAAAGCCCATCTCTTCTGAAAGGTGATTTATGGTGGTTTTATAGGCAGTTGGTAATATTTTCAGATCAGTGGTCATCTTCTCACAAGCTGGATGATTTACATTTGAACCTTCCTACTAGGCATCACATGTTTTCAATTCTGTGCATCTGAGAGACAAAGATTATTGTATCATGATATTCCTGTGGATGTTTAGGAAGCAAGAATAAACAAGAAGATAGAAGAAGCTATACCTAGCCCCTCTTGTTGATGGCCAAACTTCCAGTAATGAAGAAAAGCATCCTGGGGCTCAGTTAATTGCATATAGACTAATGGTTACTAAGGAAAACAGCTTTAATATTCCACTTTAGTTTTTCTCTGTCAGCTCATTTCCATTCCACAATTTGTGGGATTCAGGTCACCCTCTCAGATCTATTTCCTGCTGAATAGGGACTTGGCAAGAGTAAATGGACTAGAACCACCTTACCTTATGGGACTGCAATACTAATAGCTATTTGGTGGCAGCTTTCTCCGTGTACAGTCTAGGGCAGATTTGATGTGTATTTAGTATTATAGCACACACAGACAGTACAGTACGAGATCATTTGGATAATGTAATTTACAGCCTGAGCACAGTTAGTGAGATCAAGAAATCATATACCAGGTAGTCCTGCTAGGTAAAACCAAAGGGGAGCTAATACTCCAAAGGAGGACATGTGTATTTCCTTGATATTCTGGAACATTACTGCATATTTATTCACTTGCATTTTTAGCACTCTCCAACCTAACCTTTCTTTGTTACAGTTCTTGTCAGTTCCTAGTCAGATGGTGCTAACTAGCAAATACTTTCATCTAATTTCCAAATTTAATCAAAATATAAAATACCAAAATATATCATGGTGGATACATATTTAGAAAGCATTTCTTGGCTTTCAGATAAATCAGCTGTATAATAGATAACCCCATTTTAGTTGTCCCATTTAGTAGGGAGCAGATTTTGAAAGAACTCACACAGAACTGGCATCAGTCAAACTGGGCCTGATTGTAAATCTGAATTAAAGCATTATTCTTCATCAGATTAGCCAAATAAAACAGAAAATGAATGGTGCTCAAAGGCTGAAGATCACTTTTCCTTTTAGTAAGAGGAATTTTCTGGTTTTGCTGATGGAGCATTCTTTCACTGGGTCCAGTCCAGTTCTTGGAGTTTCGGTAGTCAGCTCCTTACTGTCTCCACATGTTGAGCAACATTTAGTCCCTGCAGGTACATGTTTGTAGAGATTCTTTCAGTGGACTTGGAAAAATCACATTTCTGCACACTATCACACTATTGGTTATTGTTAATACTGCCAGTATTACAGGTGTTTTAGTTGGTTTGTATATGTATACTGATGACATAGGAAAAAGACATTCCCAGCCTGCTAGATAGCTGGGATGAGTTTATGTTCTCTAGTCAAAGAATCTACTTTAGAAACAATGGAGGTTATGAACAGAGTATATTTAGTGGAGGGAAAGAACGCTACTGTCAGTGAGAGACAGAAAGGGAACTAAGTGGGTTGTCAAGGGACCTGCCTTTTCTAGGGATTTTTACACAGCAAAACCATGACATGAGGTAGATGCAAGATGAGAAACATGGGAACTTGCAAAGTGGGCATGAGGTGGGACAAAACTAAGGTCAACCAATAAGATTGGAAGTACAATTGCTCGGGTATAATTGATTAAATTTGGATCAAATAGGAAAATGAGTCACTTAGTAAGTAGGGCATGAATATACAACAGAGGCTTTTCCTGGAGAGGACTGAGTAAGTGATTCTTTCTGGCTTTCTTAAGGTGATAGAGATCTATTTAGAATATCAATCCCTGATGTTTGTCCTTAGGGAGATGCATGGATGTGGGTACATTTGTTTTATATTCTGTCTTGAGGCTTGGTCCACAGCTGAAAGTGTTTCTCTCCCAGTTGCAGGGTATCTTGTTTTATGCACTGGTTCCTGAGGGCCTAGCTGTGTGTGCCTGCCTATAATATTTCTATGTAATTCAGCTGCCTACAACATTAACTCTCATTATTATAATATTCTTCATTAATAGTACTGTGTTGGCTTTCCAGAATTCTATGGGGGCAAGGAGAACAGTGGAAACTTTGCAGCAAGCTGTGATTGGATTTTTCAGCATCCAGGCCTTTCTCTGGTTCAGAGAGGGAACCCTGGGCTATAAGTTAACACTATGAACAAGTTTAGAAAAGGCAGGTGGCATCTGTGGCTGACCATCGTGTGCAATTGTGAGAAGAGCTGCAAGAACACAATTATCATCATTAGTAGAATATTGACAGAAAAGGGCTTTTCATACCCTAACTATGGCAAATAAAACCAGAAAAGGCCTAAGCTCAGTCTAAGAGTTTAAAAAAAGCCTTGATATACATGGCCAGTTAATTTTTATATGTGACCTGATTTAACATTAGAATCCTTGTCCCACTAATCATTCACATTAGCCTTTGTAGTCTTTGCCAGTGCATGAACCTCCAGTCAAAGCTGATACTAAGACAGAGGCAGGTATATTTTAACTCCCACGGAGAGATTGGAATCATCCCCTGTGGAACTCTGCATTCCACCACTGCTATTCCAGGTTCTCGGGATGTCTTCCTTAAAGACATCTTCTTCATCATTCCCAGTAAGGTCACAGAATTCTCATGCCTGATGAGAATCTGCTTCACTACTTTTCTAGATTTGGAAACTTGTTCTATTAGTGTTATGATGTCCAAATAGTGTATTTTGCATAATTCCAGTAAAGCAGGCGATGAATGAAACTGTTAATCTCCTGCTTGGTAGCTGGATGGGCTCACTGTGTGGAGGCTGTGCCTGACAGACCCAGGTGGATGTGTGCCACTGTGTTGGTGATGTAGTGGGAGACTGTGTTCTCAGTGTTTCTGAGTTGTGAGAAACACTGAGAACACAGTCTCCAAGCCTGGGGCTTATGTTCCGTACCATAAACACCCCTTGCCACTGACCCTGTAGTAGTGCCACTACCTCCTGCCATCTCAGTCACTCCAAGGGCCAGGTATTCTGCTCCTCTGAGTTGGGAGTTGTCCTCTGTGGCCACATGCATGCCTATAAGCTTGGCTGTCATCGCCATGACTGTTCCTCCAGCCTAATGCCTGCCACTCAGTGCACTGGCCCTAGGCTTTACCTCACAGCAATCGTATTCTGGGCCATGCAAAGGCATTGCTTGCCACAAATAATAGGTGTGGTCTCTAGTGCACACTTATGTTTGCATTTGGCACAGCCTTCATACCTGTATGAGCAGAGCCCTGAATAATTGCTCAGTGACTTAGAATCACTTGGCTTGAGCTCACATTTGGGCTTCTCTCATATTATCCCATTAATAGTTGGCTTTGAGAAAGACACAGCTTTTGTTTTTCTTCCTTCCTGTGTCATCAGTTTGGATAGACTTTGAACTTCACAGCTCAACTTCATGCAAACCAGAACACACAAAGGTACCACTTGTATGGACCCAGGTTAAAGTCCAACAGTGTCATCTGCTAAATTTCTAACCCAAATGGTGTTTTTAATCATTCCAGTCAGGCTGCCCAGATGGCAGAGAAAGAAAGTTCCTGGCTCCATGTTGGAGCAATATACTAAATGTGAGAACTTGTTGGTTCAACCAAATCTTATTGGTTTGTGCCAATAGTGTGTGTGCTTGGATGGCCTCCATCATGACTGAGGAAGAGGGCCTACATCAAGAAGGGTTCCCCTCAGCCATGCACTCATGTTATAGGACAAAGTCCTGATAGTTGCCCCACATCAGGCCCAGTAAGTTAAAGACAAGAAAAGTAACTTTATCCCAAAAGTCTTTCAGAGGAGAAGATAGAAGACTTGTTACAAAGACTGTCTCATGTGGGAGCTAATTTCATGTGTGTTATTTTTAGGCAGTTTATAGGCATTTGTAGACTGGAAAGCATCTTCCATCACAATAGGTGAGCCATACAACTCATGTCTGAGCCTCACTACCTAGTCACAGGTGTCTTGCAGTTCTGCATTTCTGAATAAGGAAGATCATTATTTTATCAGGCTATTTTCACCAGACATTTACATGTTGTTATGGTTTGTGTCTCAGTGTCCTCTGAAAGCCTTGTTTAGTTAGTGATTAACTGATGATCCAGTGCTGCTGGGATTATGGTTGTGAGTGTTATACCCAGCCTGAGTCAGACAGTCTAAGTGCAACATAAAGGAGACAGACTTGCTCTTTGTGGCCATCTTGTTGCTGTTACTGCACCCATTTACTCTTGCTGCTTTTCACTTCCATGAACTACTGCCCTCTTCCATGTGCTACTCTGCCTTGGAGCCAGCCAAGTATGGACTGAAACCTTTACAAACCTTTCCTTTCTTAATTTTGGGTGTTGGGTATTTTGTTCCAGCAATGAGGGAAAAGTAACTGAGACATGTGTTAACACAGTGGACAAAAGATAGTGAGGGGAGCTCCAAGGCTGTCTGACTGATTGCTAAACCCCCTATGATAAAGGAAAGCATTCTTAGTGCTCCATTTCATTAGTATGAAATGGATAGTGCTTCTTGCCCAAATACCACTTGGTTCAATAGTGCAAGGTTGGTTCAATACCTGAAAATCAGTATAATTGACAGCACTAGCATGAAGTAAAGAAAAAGAAGTTTTTTTCTAGGACAGTAAAAATAATTATTGTTATTTTCAAAGTAGTTACTCAGAATACAAAATATAGGTGTGAAATGTCAGACAAACAATATTAGCACAAATCTTTCTTTTCAGTGAGCTAAGAGAAATTAGCTGTATAACTGTCTTAACTGTTGCGCATGTGAGCATGGCTGTGTGTGTGTGAGGGAGAGAGAAACAGAGAGAGAGAGAATGTGTGTGTGTGTGTTTGTGAGTGTGTATGTTTTTTCCCCTTTTTACTTCCTTTTCCCTATCACAATTTCTCTTTTGAACAGTTTCTTCTCAATTCATAATATCTAGTGTACATTTTGGAACTTGCTGACTCTTGACTTGAGTTAGTCTTGTTTTTAGTTATATCCATTTACTTATAAAAGACCACGTCTTTTTGTCCATTCTTTGATTGATGGGCATTTGAGTTGTCTCCAAAATCCAGTTATTACCAGTGTATTGCCATACACATGTGTTATTATGATACGATGTTTTTAATTTCCAGGAAGATACCGAGAAAGGGAATAGCTACTGAAAATGGGACCTCTAATCCTAGTACAGAGGAATATCCACATAATTTCCAAGTGATTTCATCAGTCTATATTCCCAACAACAGTGGAGAAGGCAGAAAGAAAAAACAGTGGAGGAGGATTTATTTTTCTTCACAGCCTTTCCAGCATTTGTTATTGGTTGATGTCTTAATGACAGCCATTCTATCAAGAGTAAGATGGAATCTCAATATTGTTTTAATTTGTATCTCTTGAAGGACCAGTGATGTTGAACTTTATTTATATGTTTATTTGACATTTGTATTTCTTCATCTGAGAAATGTGTATTCGTCTCACGTGCCCATTTTTCAGCTGTTTGAATTTGGGGAGATCCTAATTTTTTTTTCAACTTTCCATGTGTTTTAGATGTAAGTCCTTTGTCTGAGAGGACTTATATGGCTATAATTTGTTTTCTTTATTTTTTAAAAATAAAAAATAGAAACTACAGAATTTTACTAAGCAAAGTGTTAGGAATTCAATGCATATTGTTGTCTTCAAATTTGTTGCTCAAATTACCAGACATAAGCATTCAAAATTGGTGAAAAAAAATGATAAAAACTGAAAAAGTATAAAAATATTTAAGCATTAACTGCTGCTTTCAATAGAACAGCAGAAGGACAAGGGAGATGGATCAGTGGAATAAGCACTTCCCTGGCAAGCGCAGGGGCCTGAATTCAATCCCCAGTTCTACAAAAAATAAATAAATAAATAAAACAATAGAAAAGCAGAAATCAGCAGTACAATTACCCAAGCTATCCTGTATATATACATATATATTTTTTTCCCTTCTTTCTTTCTTTTCTTCTTTCCTTTATTTCAGTCATTACTTCCTTCTCTTTAAATAGTTTTTTTTTCCCTTCCACGATATCTATTGTGCCTTTCAAATTTTGGTTACTCTCTTTTTTTTTTTTTTTTTTTTTTGCGTGGTACTGGGGATTGAACTTTTGTGCTTGCCAGGCAAGTGCTTATTCTACTGAGCTGTCTCCCTGGCCTTTTTTTTTTTTGTTTGTTTGTTTGTTTACTCTTTCAAGTTCAATTTTTTTCCCATTTTGTGGGCTGCTTTTTCACTATGTCAGTGATTTCTTTTGTTGTGTAAAAGCTTTTTAATAAGGTGAGATGTCACTTGTAGATCCTTTGTAATAGTTCTTATGCAGTCTGGTATTTTGTTTATGAAGTCTTTGTTTAATCCTATGTCTTCAAGATTTCTACCTTATTTTTCTTGCACTAGATTTAGTAGTGTTTTAATATTTAGATCATTCATCCATTTTGACTTTACTGCCTGGTGCTAAATATGAGTCTAGTTTTAGTCCTTGGTATGTGGAAAGCCTATTTTTCCAGCACCATTTATTAAAGAGACTTTCTTCCAATGAAGCTGTTGGGCTGCTTTGTTAAAGATGAAGGTGGCTGAGTTGTGTCTGCATCTTTTCTGTTCCACTCACTGATCTTCATTGTTTTTTGTTTGTTTGCGAATACCATGCTGATTTTTATCACAATACAATAGCTTTGTAGTATAATTTCAAGTCCTGGATTATGATTCTTCTAGTCTTGCTTTTGTTGTCCAGAATTGCTTTTGCTATTCTAGGTCTCTTCTGGTTCCAAATGAATTTTTGAAATGTTTTCTCTAGTTCTAAGACATATGCTAATGGTTTTTTGATTGGTATTGCATGAAATCTATGTAACAATTTAGGAAGTATGGCCGTCTTTACTCTGTTGGTTCTTTCTATCCATGAGCAAGAAATATCTTTCCATTTTCTGGTGTTCTCTTTGATATCCTTTTTTAGAGTACTGTAATTTTCAATGGATAGATCATTTGCTTTGTTAGATTGGTTCCTAAATATTTCATTTTATTGAATGTAAGAGGTATTGTTTCCCTCTCTCAATGAGTTTGTTGCTTGTGTACAGGGTTGCTATTGCATTTTGACTGTTGACTTTGTATCCAGGTATGTGATTATGTGATAAATTTTGTTCTTAAATCTTTAAGTCTGGAGCTGGCAAGATGGCTCAGTAGAATAAGTGCTTCCCTGGCAAGCACAAGGGCCTGTGTTCAATCCTGGTTTTACAAAAACTAATTAACTAAATAAATGTATCTGTAAGTCCTTTGGAGGTTTTTTTTTTGTTGTTGTTATAGGTTCTTGCAATGCAGCTCAAACTTCCAGTTTCAGCCTCCCTAGTGCTGGGATTACAGGTATGTGCCACCATGCCTGGTTTTGGTGGCTGGCATGGTGCACCTTGGAGAAGGCCTGCATGGCATGAAGTACCAGGGATTATACCTGGCGTATTGCACTTGCTAGGCAGGTACTTAGACCGCTGAGCTATCTCCCCAGTCCAGGTGGAGTTTTTGAGGTCTTTTATTTGGGTATTATATGATCAATAAGTGACAATTTAACCTCTTCCTTTCATGTCTTTATTTTCTTTCTTTCTCTTGCCTAATTACTTTGGCTAGAAGTAGTGTTAGTGGACATCTTTGTCTTGTTCTTGATTTTAGATGAAAGGTTTTCAATTTTATACCATTTAGTATGATATTAGTTGTTGGTTTGTCAAAGATAGCCATAGTAGATTTCTAACTGGTGGTCAAATTGTTATACTTAGTTGACTTGAACTAGTGTGGTCCTGGCTGTGGGAGGCCCACTTGAGGATTGGTGCTAGCAGCATAAAAGGCAGAACAGAAGAAGCTGTTATTACACTGTTAGGGATTCTATATGGAGAAGCTGTTGGAGCTGTTGGAAGCCATAGGTTCTCCTGGGCAGTTCTGCTGGGTGATCTTGACATGCTGGATTTCCTGATGAACTTGGCTATTGTCAGAGGAGGAGCTTAGGACTTTTGACATCACTGAGAATGTCCATGGTTCATTTGTGGGGAGCTCTGATCCTCATGTTGAGCACTGCTTTTTGGCTCTGGAGGGAAAGATGGTGCACTGCTCAGCCTCATGGGAGAAGCTTGTCAAATCAGCTTCCCTGATGGGAACTCAGCTTTCCTCATTGATGGAGGAGCTCAGGACTTCACTGTTGCTGAGGATAGCTGTCATGCCTTTGGAGGAGTTTTGCTTCTAGCTTGAGGATTGCTTCCTGGCTCCACTTCAGATCTTTCAGCCTGCTCAGATCATTTGCCTTGCTGGCATTGACTTTCTAGCTTCCACCACTAACCTTTGGGTCTTTCCAGCACAAATCTGTGAAGCGGGCCTACATGAGACTTTGTAGTGGGTTCTAGGCCTCCAGTTAGACTTATGGGAGGCATTGTTATGAGCTGCATTCATGCTGGAACAAGGCTCTCAGCTGGATTCTTTGGTCTTTAGTGTCTAAACAGATTTCCTGCACTTGTATATAATTCTTTGAGTGATTCCTTATAAAATATTCTTACAAAATGTTCTGTAATTATATTGATCTCCTTGCAAAAACCCCCAACCACAACAGTAGCTTTTATCAGATTGAAGTAAAGACCATGTAGTCCAATATTGTATAGGTTCCCTCCCCCCACCCCCACATGAATGACTGTTGGGCTTCATTGAATGCTTTTTCTGCATCTATTGAGATGATCGTGATTTTGTGATTTTTGCCTTTGCTTCTGTTAATATGGTGTATTACATTTATTGATGTATGTATGTTGACCCATCACTTTTTCCCTGGGAAGAATCCTGCATGGTCAGTGTGATGCATGGTCATTCTTGATGATTTATTGCACTTTGTCAGTATCTTATTAAGGAGTTTGACATCTAAGTTTTTTAGGGAGGCTGGCCTATAGTTCACTATTTTTAGTTGGATCTTTTTTGAATGTGTTCTTCTGTGGTTTTTAAATCAGGGTAATACTTGCTTCCAGCAAGTTTTTTGGAAGTATTGTTTCCCTTTCAGTTTACTTGTTTCAACATTAATGGTATTAGTTCTTCTCTAAATTTCTTGTAGAATGAGCTTTTCTTTTTTGTAAGCTTTTAATTACATTTATAATTTCACTCACTGACATCAGGTTATTTAGAATTTTTATATGTTCTTGATTTAGTTTTGGCTATTCACTTGTGTCTAGGAATCTTTCCATTTTTCCTGTGTTTTTTGTCTTATTAGAGTACAGGTTCTCGAAGTAGGTATTGATCTTCTGGATTTCTGTAGGATTCTGATTTGATCCTTTTTAAATACATGTATTTAAAAATGTATTTAATAGAGTCTACAGGGTCTCACTATACAGATCGGACTCCTAGTGATCCTTATGTCTTCAGCCTTCCAAGTGCTGGTATTATAGGTGTGCCCCACTATGCTCATCTGTCTCAGTGCACCTTGGGTGGGCGGGTTGGGGGAGTGGCAGGGCCAATACACTGAAAATCGAACTGGCCTCTGCATCTGCCTAAGCAGGTACTTTAATCCTTTAAGCTGGATGGCTGGCCCTTGACTCTTTTTATTCTTAATTGCTTGATTTTTGTGTTTTTTCTTTCTTTTTTTGATGAGGCTGGCTACTATCTATTTTATTTACTCATTTGTGGAACTAACTTTTTGATTCAATCATTCTTTGTATTGTTTTCTTAGTCTCAATTGCATTAATTTGTGCTCTTTATAATTTCCTCTCTTGTAGGAGCTTTTGGTTTGATTTGTTCTTTTTCTGGAAGTTTGAGGTTGAACATTAGGTTTTCATTGTATTCCATAAATTCTGATGTGTTCTATTGGCATTATCATTTAATTGTAGATGCTGTTTAATTTTGTCTTTAATTTTCTTTGTGACCTATTGGTTGTTCAGAAGAGTACATTGTTTAATTTCCACGTGTTTATGTAGTTTTTGTAATTTCTTTTGCTGCTGATTTCTAGTTTCATTGCACTATGGTCAGATAGTATGCATGGAATGATTTCAATTCTCCTACATTTACTTAAGCATGTTTTATGGGATAGTATGTGGTCTGTTCTGGAGAACATCCCATATGCAGTGGATTCTGATATTTGGGTAGAACACTCTGTAGACATCTGTCTAGTTCATTTGTTCACAGGTGTGGCTTAATTCTGATATTCATTGATTTTTTTTTTTTTTGGTCTAGTTGATCTACTGTTTCTCAGAATGGGGTATTAAGGTCCCCCAGTACAATTGTGTTAGTGCTTGATTCTTCTTTTTTTCTTTTTGGATTTGAACTCAGGACCTTGTGCTGGCCAGGCAGGTGCTGTGCCACTGAGCTACATTCCCCGATCCCAGTGCTTACTGGATTTTTCATGTCATATTGTTATATACAGGTTGCTATATACTCTAGTATTTGGTGTATATTTTTTATGATTATCTCCTCCTCTTGGAATTTTCCCTCAAGAAGTACGTAGTGACTTTCTTTGTCTCTTTTGATCAATTTTGGTTTACAGTTTAGATTGTCTGCAAATAGAATAGCTTCCTGTGCCTTTTTTCTGGGTTCTGCAGCATGGAAACTTGTTTTCCATCCTTTGACTTTTAGTCAGTGTATTTCTTCTGAGATTAAATGAGTTTTTTGAATGTAGCATATTGTTTGATTGTTTGATCCTGTTTCTTGATCTATTCTGCCAGTCTTTTTCTTTTGAATGGTGAATTGAGACCATTTACATTGATGGCTTTGATATGTATTGCTTATCTTTTCTCATATTTTCCTGTTGTTGTTTCCCTTTTTCTTCCCTGTTTAATTGCTTGCCCTGCCTGCTGGCTTTTTTCTGCTGGTGTTCTTATGTTTGTGTTCTTCATTTTCTCATTCAAATATATATATCTTTTAGAGCATTCTGAAGAGCTGGTTTGGTGGTCATAAATTTTAGTTCTTTGCCATGGAAGTATCGTATTTTGCCATTTATTTTTAAATGTATTTAGTACAGGGTCTATAGGGTCTCCCTGCACAGATTGGATTTGTAGTAATCCTTCCTGCTTTTCAGCTTCCAAAACACTGGGATTACAGGCATGCACGCATGCCGCTATGCCCAGTCTCAATCACCATCTAAGCATGCCCTGGGGGCGCGGCCAGCTGGGCAGGCCCAGGTGGCCCCTGTATCTGCCTAAGCAGGTGCTTTAATCTGCTGAGCTAACTGGCCAGCCCTAGGGATGACTTGTTTTGGGGGAAGGGAGGGGGGTAGCTCATACCACCATGAGGGCGGAGCTGGTGCTTGCCATTGTTTTTGAAGGATAGTTTTATGGGATACATTAGTCTGGGTTGAAGATTATTTTCTTTTAGGATTTGAAATACTCACTTCAAGCTGTCCTTGATTTGAGGGTTTGTGTTGAGAAGTCTACTGTGATTTTGATGGGCTTTCCTATATAGTGATTTTTTTTTCTTCAGCTGCTTTTATTATTTTGTTCTTGTGCTGAATTTCTGGAATCTTGTATACCATGCTGTAGAATTATTTTGGTTATGGCTACTTGGGGTTTTATATGCTTCATTAATTTGCATGTCAAATTCTTTATCCATGTTTTGGAAGTTTTCTGCTATTATTTCTGTGAAGAGGTTTTTAATACAGCTTTCTCACTGACTCCAGTCAAATTTATGTTGTTCTTTGTTGCTTCATCATGTAGCTATTGGATTGATTTTCCTGGCCTCTTGCTATTTTAAGATACTTTGTTTTCTTGACCTCCAGTCACAATTCTGTCTTCTAGATCTGATATTCTGCCCTTGCTTTGCTCAATCTATGGCATATACTTTCAATGGAGTATTTAATCTCCTATATTTCTTTTTTTAATTATTTATTTATTTGGTACAGAGTCTCACTGTACAGCTTGGACTCAATAGTGATCCCCCTGTCTCAGCCTCTCCAGTGCTGGAATTAGAGGTGCATGCCACCACACCCAGTTTTGGGACTAACATGGTGTTCCTGGTTTTCTGAGGGCAACATGGCATGTGGTACTGGGGATTGAACTCGGGACCTTGTGCTTGCCAGGAAGGCACTGCCAAACTATCTCCTCAGCTTCTCTTCTGGATTTATGTTTGTATCTGTTTCATGGATTCTGTTTCTTTCCTCTGTTGAGCATTCATAGTTTCTATCATTTTTCCTGAACTTCTTTCTTTTTTTTTTAACCTATCTCTGCTTCAGTGTGATCATTTTCTTTTGCAGATTAGAGATTACTTTTTCTATAGCCCCTTCTACTTATTTTTTCACTTTTGCTGCTGTAATTTTAAGAGGTTCCAGTGGTTGGCTTCAGATTTTCTCTATTTGTGCTCTGGACTTAACCTTTGTAGGCTGGGCATTTGAAGTTGCATTTTCCTTTTTTATCTTACCATTTTCTACTTTTTAAATTTAATTTTATTTTGTTTTGATCCTTGTAAATTTCTTATGTTAGATAGCTTTATCCCTGGCATCTGTTCCTTAGGATACCTTCTAGATGTAGGTGATTCTTGGTCTTTATTTCTATTCCAAGAACTTATCTTCCAATATATTAAGAACATGAAGTTGCTATCTGACTGGGCACATTCCTTTTGTACTGGACTATGGTGATGGTTATGATCCCTTATAATTGCAGTGTTGTCATATAGGGGAGAAAAACTGGTTATAATAGGTATAGAATAATAGTGTTTAAAGTAGTAGAGTTAGCAATAACAATAGACTCAAACACATTCTGGCTACTGTGTAACTATTAGTCTGATACATTTAACTATAAGGAAGAGTTTCCACTATTCTACAATATAATGCAGCTTGTAGCAGGACCTTGTATGCAGTGATTTTTTGACTTGGTAGAGTGATTTTACCCTGTTCTAGAGAGGGTTAGAAGGGTCAGGGGTTAGGATGGAGAGATGAATTAAGTTAAATACAGTAGGAGCAAAGCTGGAGGGAAAAAGATGATCATGTTTTGGAGAATTGTAGGACACAGGAGGGAATTGGAAGAGAAAGCCTGGAGTATTAAAGTGAATCATAAAGAGAAGAGACAGTGTTTACTTGCATGAAGGTATCATAATGTCAAGTGGGGTAGCTGACATGAGAGAGAACAAATAGAAGTAAACCAAAAGAAAAGTTAGAAATCTAAGTCATGGAAGAAGAGGGGGGAGAGACAGACAGAGGAGAGAAACACACACAGAGAGACAGATAGACAGACAGAGACAGAGAGACAAAGAATGCAGAAAAAAAATATTCCTACTGTCTTGGTTACTTTTCTTGCTTTGCTGGGACAAAATACCCAACCCCCAAAATTAAGAGGAAAGGTTTTATTTAGTTCATAGTTGCTGGAGCTTTCCGTCCATACTCAGCCGGCTTCAAGGCAGGGTGGCTCATGGCACAGGGCAGCCATTCATGACAGCGAAAACAGCAAAACAGCGAAGAGTAGATGGGAGGAGCAGCAGTTGTCAAGCCTCTCTCACTTCCTTACATTGTATTCAGGCTATCCGCCCCACGGCGGGTGTAGCACTCACACCCATAATCCCAGCATTGGATCACAAATGAATCACAAACTCTAGAAGTCAGCCCCAGTGACTGTATAAGACTTTGGGAGGACAGCAAAATGCAAACTGTAACACCTACACACAGAAAAAATGAATGAAGGTACAAAAAGAAAAATAAAACAGGACAAAATAGAACAGAAAAATAAACAAAAAAGCTCCCCTCTCCAAAAATCAACATGGACATGAAGAAGAAAACTAATCAGGCAGAAAAAGATAAAAATATTAAAATTGCTATAGTGTTTACAATTCTGTGGTACGTCCAAGTTGGATGCCAGAAATATGGACTCTAGACAAGTTTGGAGGTGGCTTTGTCTAGGTATAAGTCTGATCTTGGCTTCTGGTTTTGGGGGATGGAGTTAATCTTTTGTAGTTGGAATTCTCTCCCCCAGCCCTTTAGGAAAAAACAAAAATGGGTGGCCCTGTGGACCTGCTTCTGTTCTATATGTCTTTGTGCCCTAACAGGATAATCATTCTTGTAATTTATCAGCTGTTGGCTTGTATTGTTACTTCAGACTTTTCTTGGTCATTAGTCCTACTTTCCCATTATCTGTGATGATCCCTGAAAAAAGAATTTTTTAAACCCATGTGATCATTTCAGTAGATGTAGCAAAAGTATTTTGCAGCACTCATTTTCCATTCATGATAAAAACTTAGGAAAATAAGGAAAACTGTCAGAAGAGTAAAGCTAGACAGGAACTTCCTCAATTTGGTAGGTCTCTATGGAAAGCCTACAACTAATATAATTATTACTAAAAGACTAAATGCTGTTTTAATTCCAGTACTTGGGAGTCTGATGCAAGAGGATTGCCATGAGTTCAATGTCAGCCTGGACTATATAGTGAGACCCTGTCTCAAAACACCAGAAAACAAACAAACAAACAAATGCTTTCACCTAACACTAAGAACAAGGGAGGCATGCTCTTTATCTTTCTTTCTTTCTTTTTTTTTTTTTGTCCTTTTGAGACAGGGTCTCACCATGCAGTTTTTGTAGTTTAGGCTGGTTTCAAACTCACAACAGTTCTGCCTCAGCCTCCTGAGTGCTGGGATTACAGGCATGTGCCGTCACATGCAGCCCTTCTTTATCTTTCTTATTCAACATTCTATATTGTTGTTACTACAGTACAGCAAGAAAAAGAAGTGAAAGACATACAAATATGTGTAAGGAAGAAATAAATCAAGTTCTTAATTCTTTTAACAAGAGATCTTCAGAGATGTAAATACTAAATACTGTTTTCCAGCCTCTGATATAAGGGAGAAGAACAGGAAATAGGAATGGATGCTGAAAGCCAGTCCACATTGTGTGTGTGTGTGTGTGTGTGTGTGTGTGTGTGTGTGTGTGAGTGATTGGAAAGTCTGAAAGTCTTAAAGCAGCACAATATTTTTCTTTCTGCTAATATAAGTAGAACAACTTTGTATGGTGCTTGAAAGGTATGCATTAATGTCTTATTGAGTAGCTTTTGATTGTAATTTTAAAAAGGTATTTGACACATTAAAATGCTCTTTATAAGTTCTGAGATCAAGTTCGTTAGATGTATTGTAACATTTAGCTCTGGATGATTTAAAATTGTTCTGTATACTTAGTATGAATTGTCATGTGTTATATAACATTATAAGCCATACATTATACTTTTGATTTCTGTTCAATAGTTTCCAAATATTAACTTATTTTTTTATGATAGATTATAGTATACAGTTGAGAAAATCTGAGTTCTAGTTCCAGCTGCCTGGGAGACTTGTGATAGCACATCCACTGTCTCTGGCTAGTTTTCCTGAAATGTTTTCAGAGTCACTTGAATGAAACTGAGTTAAAGCCTGAGTAGAGTGTTCAGAAATTTAAATAAATACCTGACTTAATAACAGTGTCTTTCTAAAAGGAAAAGTACTGAGTGTATCAGATGTGTTGAATACCTGATATGGTAGGATATCGTGGTATAGTGGTAAAGGGAGTAGAAATGTAGGAGTTAGTACATTATTTTGAGTTCCAATGAGAAAAACATACAAGCTTAAGCTTTTGTGCATTACGAATAATCCCAGTGCTGGCAATCTGTGACCATGGGAAGCTGTGCTGCAGAAACACTGTGTGACTTTGGCATCTGATAGGACTGGCTTCTATACTTATACTTAGTGATTTGCATAAATTACATAATTTAAGATCTGGGTTTGTTTGATACATGGGCAATAGCAAACTCCAAAGTTGTAGTCAAATGTTGTAAATGACTCAATGTATATAAAATGCTTGTGTAAAATATCCTCATATTTCATCATTTAATTGTTTTTCTACTAGTAGATTTATGTCTTTAATTTTTATTTTTAAGAGAAAAAAGCACCTAACAAGAACAAAGACAAAAACAAAGCAACATAGAGCAGAATTTCAAAGCAGGAACAGACAATTAACAGTGGTTGTTATATTACCTATTGTTATCAAATTTGTTGCTCACATTACCAGATATAGACAGGCCAGACTGGGCTAGGGAGATAGCTCAGTAGAATAAGTGCTTGCCTGGCAAGCGCAAGGGCCTGAGTTCTATCCCCTGTTCTGCCAAAAAAAAAATAAACAAATAAAATAAAATGAAAATAAAAATGGCCATGCCAGATTGATCAAGCAATTAAATAGTAACTCTTCCTCTCACTAAACCTTAATATTTTTTTCCCTTTTATGTTTTATATTTTAAAGAGTGCAAAATAAAAGATGAGACATTAGAGCTGTTACACATTTAAAAGAACAGATGAAAGGCATTCAACCATGGTTGCCATACCAATAGATTTATGATTTTGAGTTTTTGGTTGACTTTTCTACAAAGTTAGTCTAAAACTCTGACTTTGCCATTGTGATGATCATTATGTGTATGCTGGGATGTGTTCATAAGAACAGAGTCGATGAGAGGCCAGAGCTGGATGCTTAAGAACAACTTGTATAGATTGCACACTGAGATATTTTACTATCTGGTATGATATATTTGACTCTCTAGTATTTATTTTCCTGCTTTCAGGATTCAAAGAATTGAGAATAATAAAAATAGCCATTGATTTTATCTTTATTTCTCAAATGAAATTTCTAATTGCTAAAAATAATGCCATCAAGTTGTTTCTAAAACACACAAAAACAAGATTGGTAGCTTCCTTACAAAAGACTCATCAGTGGAATTATATAGCTTTACTAAAGTTTTGACCTTACCCTATTTTATTGTGTGTATTTGTATAAAATTGCTAACATTTGACCAATATTAGTAAACAAAAGCAGTGATTTAGAGGATGCAGTTTAGTTCAGTGGTCAAGTGTGTACATAGTTTGCAGGGCGCCCTCAGTTCACCCCTCCCCCTCAAAGAAGTTATTTCATATGATGCAATTACATGTTTTGGGACATGGTGACAGTGTTTCTTTTTCTGTAGTTGGCGAGTTATTCAATTATTGTAATTTGTTTTCCCATGGAACTTAAATTCATTTTTCATGCATTTTCAGTTGTCTTTTTGTGATTTATATGATCAGTATCATTCTTACATAAATTGATGTAAGAGTTAATTGAGAAATAATATGTGCAATATTTATTTATTTATTTATTTATTTTTGTCTTTTTGAGACAGGGTCTCACTATGTAGTTCAGGCTGGCCTTAAGCTCGCTTTGTAGCTCAGGCTGGTCTTGAACTCACAACAATCCTCCTGCCTCAGCCTCTCGAGTGCTGGGATTACAGGCCTGCACCACCATGCCTGGCTATTTTTATTTTTTAAATAAAAATATTAAAACAAAAATTGCAAATGATATAAAATTTCACTAAACAAAATAATATGAATTTCACAGTATTTGCTGTGTTGCATAGTGTTGTCTTCAGATTAGTTGTTCATGTTATCAGATATATGCATGTAAATTTGGAAGAAGAAAGAAAATATATGTAAGAAAATAAGAGAGAAAAAGGAAAAAAATTGGAAAAAAAGAAGACAAAACAAATTAAGCATTAACTGTTCCTTTCCACAGACCCAACAGAGATGCACAATATAGTTGTGCAAACTATCCTCCTTATGTCTATAGATGTATCTCTTTCTCCCACTCCCTCTTCTGTCCTCCTCCTCAACTCAGTAATTCCTTCCTTTTGAACAGGTTCATTCCTTTTTCCCAGTATCTACTGTACCCTTCAGATTTTATTTTCTCTTTCAGATTCTCACACTAAGGAGACAATACAATATTTGCACATGTGGGTTTGATTTATGAAATATCTTTCTTAACCACAGTGTTGCTAATTTTAAGATTTGTAACTTATTATTAACTAGATGAATTGAAAAAAAAACTAAAATGTTTTGAGAATTGGATAAGAAAAAGTCATAGATCATTAACAGATAGATTCTGACTTTATGAAGTATGATAAAAAATATGATGAACGCTTAAGTTTAAAAATTATTACAAAGACACATTGCGTTAATCCTCCTCCCTTTGCTTCAAGTGAGCCAGAGACAATGGATATGCTGTCACAACTATCCCAGGCAGCTGAAATCAAAACTCTGAATTCCTCAGCTGTATATTATCTGTAATAAAAAATAAGTAAATATTTAGAAACAATTGAACAGAAATCAAAAGTATAATGTATAACGTATAATGTTATACACTTGCCACTTTCTGAAGCAGTTCTGAAAGTCTTTTTTTCATGAATGTCTTTGTTGCATTGCTATGGCTGCCTTAATTTCCTGATGGGATATAAATTATTTATCTTTCCTGGTCAGTTTTGACTTTGGGGAAGAACTACAAGTTGCATGGTCCAATATTCAGTGACTAAGATGGATAACGACTTCTATAGTGTTTTTCCTAGTCTGCTATTCTATTGGATTTCCCAGGCAACATATGCTGTATTTTTTGTCATCCTACATAAAGACATGCAAGGAAGAGGACTTCATAAGTGCTCCAGAAAGCAGCAAAAATGATGGGATAGACATATTCAAAGTGAGGAGAGTAGGAAATGGTTTGAAGGGGATTGATGACAATGTGTCTTTAGTTTGATAAATTTTTAATTTTAAATCCTGCCTGTAGAGTTTGATCATATCTCATACAAATTCTCAGATTTTTTTAAAGATCACTATTTTTCAGAACAGTCACATCTTAGTAAGTGTTAAAACTACTCTTGGTAGGGTTAGCTTCAGAATACTTATTGATGTATTTTACAGTATAAAAATAGTGTCTTAGCTGAATTTTAAGTTGTCTTTATAAAATATTTATAACTTATGTTATTAAGAGTGGGCTCAGTGTTAGCACAGAAATGTAACTATTAAATAGATGTTTAATGATCCCCCAGTTTGTCTTTCTCTCTTCTATACTGTTCTATTTTTGTAAAACTTTTATAAAGCCCTAGTCAACTTACAGTCCACCACGCTTATTTAACATTATCATTTGGAAAGTTTTGGAATGTATATACACCCACAAAACCATCACTTGCATTTGAGATAATCAGTATACTGTTAACAACAAAGTTTCCTCAGGGTCCTTTAGTAATTCCTTCTTCCTTTCTTGCCCTCATGCTATTGATCTGTTTTCACTATAGATTAGTTTACATTCTATCACATATAAATGGAATCATATAGTAAGTACTCTTTATTTGCCTAGCTTTCATTCATACTAATTATTTTGAGTTTCATCCCTGTTGTTGCGTGTGCCAGTTGTTTATTCCCTGTGTCAATACTGTAGTTTATTATCTCACCTGTTGATGAATATTTGAAGTGTTCCTAGTTTTTATCTATAGATGTGTGAATGTTCAAGGGCAAATCCTCATGTGAATATGTGCTTTTATTTCTTGTGGATAAATACCCAGGAATAGAATGACTGAATCATTTGGTAAAATTATTACAAAGACACATTGCGTTAATCTCCCTCCCCCGTTTGCTTCAAGTGAGCCAGAGACAACGACTGCCCAGTTGTAGTCAGTGGGGGCGGGGCCAGCGTAGCATGCTGAGGATTGAACCCTGGTCCCTGTGGCTGCCTAAGCAGTGCTTTAATCTGCTGAGCTATCTGGCTGGCCCTTCCTTTGCATTTTTAAAAAAGACTATGCATTGTCATATGTATGTACAACATTTAAAAATAGCTATAAATTAAAGTTTGTAATGGTATTACTCAAATCTTGTTTCTGTGTATTGATTTGTGAGAAAAGTATATTTGTCTTTCTACAAAGAGAATATGAGATTTATGGTTCTCATTTTAAAATGAATTTTCACCCATGAGACGTGAAATGGGTCTTTCATCTGTTTTATTGCTCTTCACCTTGAGTTTCAGCTGTGGCTTACATTAATTGTTTAACTTCCTCCTTCAGTGTTCAGTGTTTGCCTGGTGTGTCTTTGCTAATTTTATCCCTTCCCATTTGTTTAATTTCAGATATGCTTTTGAATATTTACATTTAGTTTAGTTTAACTCTGTGTTGCTTTTTTTAAAAAAACAGAATCCATGGATATAGTGAGCAACACCATGGACTCTCACTCTGGTCTGCTTGGTTTTTGACTATGTAGAGGCCCAAGATTTTTTTAATTATTGTTATTTCAGATTTTTCCCTGTAAAATGGAAATATTGGTGATTTATCTCATTTTTTAAGGATGAAGTGACTATCTGTCTATAAATGCTTGACAGTTGTTATGGTTCATTACTGAATAAC
This sequence comes from Ctenomys sociabilis, assembly GCA_004027165.1. Taxonomy (NCBI): domain Eukaryota; kingdom Metazoa; phylum Chordata; class Mammalia; order Rodentia; family Ctenomyidae; genus Ctenomys; species Ctenomys sociabilis. Next base: position 60 of record PVKA01016304.1, on the reverse strand, counting down.
TTTTTTTTTTCCATTTATTTTTATTTTATTAAAATACAAATGTCAATCAGACAGTTTCAA